>MU385744.1:274276-507480 GCA_022497155.1 Whalleya microplaca | reverse complement strand
TATATATAATTAATTTTTATATATTTATATAATTAATTTTTTAAAGTGCTTTTTCTTTTTATATATAATTAATTTTTTAAAGTGCTTTTTTTTTTATATATAATTAATTTTTTAAAGTGCTTTTTCTTTTTATATATAATTAATTTTTTAAAGTGCTCTTTCCTTTTATATATAATTAATTTTTTAAAGTGCTTTTTCCTTTTATATATAATTGATTTTTTAAAGTGCTCTTTTTTTTTATATATAATTGATTTTTAAAGTGCTCTTTCTTTTTATATATAATTGATTTTTTAAAGTGCTTTTTCCTTTTATATATAATTGATTTTTTAAAGTGCTTTTTTTTTTATATATAATTGATTTTTTAAAATGCTTTTTCCTTTTATATATAATTGATTTTTTAAAGTGCTTTTTCCTTTTATATATAATTGATTTTTTAAAGTGCTTTTTCCCTTTTACTAGAACGCCCCACTTTTTTAAATCATTTATTTAATTTTACCTTACCTGTTATACCCCCCTTTACCACACCCTTTATCACACACTACATATTATATAATTCAATTAATTTTCGCCATAACTATTACACTTATTACATCTTATAGTCGCATTTAATTAATTTCAATTAATTAATTAATATAATCGTAAAATAATCGACTTTTAAACAAATATAACCGGTAGTAAGCATATAATTAATTTACTTTTTTCACTTTTATTACTCCTATTATTTCCCGTAATCGCATTTAATTAAATTCAATTAATTAATTAATATAATCGCAAAATAATCGACTTTTAAATAAATATAACCGGTAGTAAATATATAATTAATTTACTTTTTTTACTTTTATTACTCCTATTATTTCCCGCGATCGCATTTAATTAAATTTAATTAATTAATCGAAATAATCGTAAAATAATCGACTTTTAAATAGATATAACTAATAAAAGGCTTATAACTAATTCACTTTTTTCATCTTTATTACTTTTATTATTTCCTGCGGTTATATTTAATTAAATTTAATAAATTAATCGAAATAATTATAAAATAATCGACTTTTAAGCAAATGCGACCGGTAAAAAGCTTATATATAACCACTTTATTTTTTTACTTTTATTACTTCTATTATTTTTTATAATCGCTTTTAATTAAATTTACTTTATTAATCGAAATAATTATAAAATAATCGACCTTTAATTATATATTTATTTACATTAAACTAATTATACTATTTAAAAACTATTTATAAATAATTACTAGCTTAAGGTATAAAATAAAACATTTAGCTAGTAATTATTTGCTAACTATTATAAATAAATAACTTAAAATCTAACGCCGGAACTAAATCTTAACGCACGTTATTAAATAATTCCCAGTTTAAAAATCCGATTTCCACTACTAATTAGGCTAAAGTAAATACCCCTAAATAATCAACAGATAATTATATACTTATTTTTTATAATATAAAATACCGATATTATTAAATTTATAAATGTAGTAATAAATAAAAAAACTGCCGATAGTAATAATTTAAACCTTTTAATAAAACAATAAAATAATTATAAAATAATTAAATATTAATAAGCTTTATAAAAAAAGCGTAAATCTTTATAAGTTATAAATCCTACATTAAAAAAAAATACAGTTAAGTCTTAGCCTTAGTTTTAGCCTAATAATTAAAAAGCATTAATTTTAGCACTAGAAATCGACAATTAAATTTAAAAACAACTATCCGCAAAAAACCAGGGTATAATTAAAAATAACGCCGACAATAATACTAAAACAAATAATAATAACCCTAAAAATAAAAATACTAATACCGATAACCCTATAAATAAAAATAATAATGCCGACAATTCTATTAATAAAAATAATAATGCCGATAACTCTATAAATAAAAATAGTAATACCGATAACTCTATAAATAAAAATAGTAATAACGATTAGTATTACAATAAAAAATTCTAGATTATATTAAATTCGGATAATAATCTTAATCTTATTTCTTAAAATAATAACTAAAATAAATATAATAAAATAACACTTAATTATAAAACTAATAACGATAATAAAAATAACAAAAACAATAAAAAAATAAATATAAATAATAAAATTATTATTATAATTACTAAAAACTCCACCGAAAAAAAATAATAATATACTAATATAAATCTACCACCTTTAAAAAAAAATACCGACCTTAGGCTTAAAAAAATTTAATTTACCGTAAATAAAAAAAACCGTAAAACTACAGCTTATAAAACACCTATTTTATTAATTAAAAAAAAACCTTAAAAACAAATAAAAAAAAAACTCCTACTTTTAATATATTTAATACGCGGCAACCAAAAATATATAAATAAAGGCTAGGAGATATATAAAAAGATTATTTTATAATTATTTCACTAATTTAATTATAGTCGCTACTTTATATAAAATTTATTATTACTAAAAGAATACCGACCTTTTAATTCCTAAAGCCGCCTTTTAATAATTTATCCGGGAAATTTCTTAATAATTTAACATAAAATATAAATAGCAAATTTCTACTATACTTAATTTTTAAAAAGTAGCTAAATCTATTATAACAAAAATAATAAAAAATATAATTATTAATAAAATAATTATAAAATAATCTAATAAATCTTTAATATTTAACCTAATTTATATTTACGCTAATCGAATTATATTATAAATTAAAAATATAACTTTAATAAAAACAGTTATTAATTATTTCCCAACTTTATAAAAAATATAATTAAAAAATTATATGTTTAATTTACTAAAACAATAGACATACCGTAAAAAAATAGCTTAAAAAAATCGGGCGGCATAAAAAAAACAGCTTTAAAATAACATTAAGCTACATTAGCTCGATAAACTTTAAAAAACCGAAAAATATAAAAAAAAAGTTAACAATTTAAAACTATAAAAAAATAATTCTCTATAATTTAATTAAAATAATAATTTAATAATATTTAGTTTTTAAAAAATACTAACGTTTAAAATACGAAATTTTATATAAATACTTTTATTATTTATTAATATAAATATTTAAGCATTTACTAATTTATATTAATATATAAATCTTAGTCAATTATTTTATAATTATTTCGAAATCCCATCTGTCCCATTAATATATATATATTTCCTATAAAAGTCCCATAGAAATATATAATAGGAGGGAAATTTCGTAAGAGTCCTACCACTAGCGTAAGATTTACATAAAAGTCCCATCACTTCCCATAGGAATTAGTGGGAGTCCTATAAGACTCCCATATATAAGTCTACGCCAGCTATGAGGTTATAAACACCTGGTGGTGGCCTACTACCGAATTCTCTTATTCTGGACTAATTAAGAATAAAAGCTCGTGTGCGTCCGGAGCTTACTGCGTCCGGAGTTTACTACGTGGCTGATAAACAATTAATAAACATTGTGTCATATCTCTTATCTCGAATGCTTCGAAATTTCTTCCCTTGACATAATCAGGGAGAAGAATATTTTACAGACTTTTGCTAGTCAGTTTAATAAAAACGGCATCGAGGCCGTAATGAAGAACCCATCAATTTAAATAACAGCGGGAAAACAACTGGTGTTAACATGACGCTAAAACTCGATTATACCCTTTCATAGTTGGAATCGTCGCGAAATCATAGTCCTTTCACTGTAAATTTACCATATGATCTGTGCTGATAAATCTGGAGTTAGATAACTAAGAGGATGAATGCAGCTCCTTTGCTTTGAAAGGAATATTGGGGACTAATTATGTAAAAAGGCATGATTCATATTAGTGCCTAATCTGTCCTATGTTTAGTTTCTTCCGTTTAGCCCCCGCCCCCCTTATAATCAAATCGCATCTTGGGAGACATTATACCATCTATCTCACTTCATGTCTCTATATCTTATATATAGAGGCATATGTATTTCTTAAGACTTCACTCATTCCCCTGCTGCTTTTAAACGGCTTCTTGATGAGGGTAGGTCTTGTCATTTGTCTTGCCAGAAGACTAGAAGCCTCCCATAACCCTCTTTTGCGTGCTCCTTTTATGTCCCTGGGTATCTTGTGATTACCTATACCGCCGTTCACTGCGTCCATTTGCCTATTGTTCAGCAGAGTAGGAACCGGTATTCTCAGAATTCATCTTCCATTTACATATCACTTCTCAAGTCTAACTATAGCTATGTTGGCCTCGCTTTACTTACATTCAAAACCAAGGCAGGCAGAACTTTTGTATTTATACCTAACATAACATATGATCAATTCCACAAGAACGATGTAGTATTGGCAGGAGGCCACCCTGCTTAGTAACTAGTACTTGAAACTAGTACCCATCTGGAAAGGGGAATGGGGACAACTTCAACTCTTACCAGAAGACACATTTGAACTAGACGCTAAGGAAAATGAGTTCCTCAAGTCATTTCATCCTTGACAAATAAATGGTATTCCTATATCAAGCCTTTATTAATACAAAACTAAGCCCGACTACGGACAGCTCGCTAACTAGACTATTTCAATGGATACACATCTTTGACGGGAGAGCGAGTGGATTTAATTGATGCCATCATTGAGAATCAGAATGTATTGGACCGTCTCCTTATCAGTTAGTTTCACGTAATGTCTTAGACAATAACCATGCACATGTCTTGACTGATCGGAATACGGCGAAACAAGTATTTTTGAAAACAGGAGACACCATATAGCGCAAGTTCATGCCTCATACGGAGACTTGGGTCATATTTAGAAATGCACACAAGTTACTCATATTTGTTTTTACTGCATGATATCTGATGGTATCTGATTTTTCCATATGTGGATGTGAAGGACCATGGCTACTTAGTCTCTTGTCTTACAGAGACCATACGTGGGAGTGCCATGTTACACTAGTATTACTACCTAATGCATAATCAATCAAATATGGAATCGATATTTATGCTGTGTATATATGGCTTGCTAGGCTTGTGAGTGCTGTTGAGGCATTTATAATTGCCGGTCCAAGAGAACGGAGCTAAGATACGACACACTTGCATGTATGTCAGCTGTGGCTTCAAGCATATGGTGATTCCCCCTCGTGCAACAGTAATGCGGCTAGCTCCTCTCAAAGGTTACCAAAGTCGGGAAGGTACCGAATTCACAGTGTTTACTGAGTCAATATACTTTTACCATGTGAACCGTCCTTGGTCTTCATATACCCTCGCAATAAACATGATGTTATGGATATTCTAGACTCATCCAAGCCGTTCGATCTTGTCTCAATGCCGACTAGCCTCGGTTTAACTATCTATATCTATAACTGCGAGTTTCAAAGCCCTCCGCTCTGTCCGTAACGTTTCCTTTACCAGATGTGCTAATCATGCCACATATGGATACCGAGCCCCTATTTCTCTAGTTCCTATATACGGTAGCCTCTTGGTTAAAGATTTCATCCCCGTGTCTCGTTCAGCGAGTATGTGTAATCGATGAACCACTAACCGATACCTTAACTGTGTAATTGGTATATACTATATGGCACACCTACATGGATACATGACGAGCTACGCATTCATAATATAGGAGAATGATGTTTGATTGAGTAGCAAATGTTTCCGCGTCCTTATAGAGAGTCTAGATACACAGAAAGCAACCGCCACAGATTCCCCCATTTATCTAATCGTCCGACTAAAGCCCCATCTATCATCGACAATGACAGTTGTACATGGTTGACTAGGTTGCTAGGAAAGTCGCGTCAAAGCACCGCGTAAGCCTAGAACTTGGAAATGTTTCCGACCGAGCTCAAGCATTCTCGATGACAAGCATTTGGGAGCATTTAGTGCTAGGGTTGAAACGTTAAATTGACTGCTGAATACACGTAGAGAATGAGGAACACCTACGCCGCAGGAGCTGCAGGAGCATCCGGTGCATTCGCCGGAGCAAGAGCAGGTAGAGCAAGAGCTGAAGACCATGTCAGTCAGAAACTATATTGCATTTACATAGCAACAGGGTCTGGAATAATAGATTGTAAAAGCTTGTAGGTTGTCTTACCAGGCAGGCATGATGATAATTGATTTGGTACTGTGAAGTACGAGTTTGATTGTGTGAAATTGAGTTTGAAGTTGCAGGTTTATTGTCAGTTTGCGGATGTTGCAAGTTTGCCTGGTTCTGAGGTGACGGGCAAGAGGTTTATATACTTTTTGCCTGAGAGATAAACGGCATAGTCTGAAGGCAAACTACAAAGTACAGAGGGGTTATATCATGTCTGTCCATTATCCTACCTGGTGTTACGAATCAGAATGTTCCAAGTCGTAGGGACAACCGCAGCTACTGCATAGCTAAACGTCATCACATCACATGTGAGACGTTAATCCGGTTTATATGTTATAGTAGCCAATCATTTTACGAGATAAACCGAACGATAAGGCGGGGGTACCCTCTCAATCCGTAGGATCTCGGGCATTCGTTTGGGATTACCGCAGGTTCTTGTTCTGGTAGATATCCATATGACTGGTTGTTTTCATCCTAGCGCTGATAGCGATACGTTGAACGACGATGAATGGAGCGGCTTGACTCGAGATCGAAGGATCGGTCGGACAAAGGCATCGAGTGTGGAAGGTTATCCCGCGTTGGGGCTGAATTGAGGAGTATGTTAGCGCCGTGTTGGTGTGAAGATGCTTGAAGAAATGTGGTTGACAACGTAAGGAGCTCGGGGCTGCGGGACTATGACTAAAGGCCCAGCAACTATGCGTGGGGGATTCAAGTAATAGCATCGTGTAACGCTTGATAATCGGGACGACTAAAGAAAACTTGAAGTTGAGATCCAACAAGCACGTGTAAAATGCTGTCTTCCATGTGTCTCAATGGCCCCTATTAGGATGTCGGGAAATATGCCAACGCATGATGGATGTTATTGCTCACTCAGAAGAACCTTTCAATAGAATAGAGCTGTTAGGGCGTTGGAGGGTAAGATGTAGGTGCATGTTTCTTGTTGAGCCGACTTACGAATTTTCAGATTTTCAGAAAGAAGTTAGAACGACTTCGAGGAAATGAAAGGAGACACATACATGGGCTTCGACAGGAGGAGTTGGCCGTATATATATCTCGACGATCTCCTCTGAGAAAGTTGGCGCAACTGGACATTGATTGGAATGCAATGTGTGCCATCGAAAATTCTCGCAATCGAGTGGGATTGCTTGAGTACCAATCATTGGAAAGCGAGTCCCTTGATGTCCAACTCTGAGGAACAACCTTGATGGCCAAAACAATCGGCATCGGTGAAGACGAGCTTGAGATGTCCGAAGATAATGGGAAGTTCCCCAATGATAAACAATGCAGACATGTTGGATGGAGGTTATAGAAAGTTGTTATCATGGTTCTATTCCCAGAGTCTAAAATTAAAGCCTCAGTGGACTACGGCAAATTTCAAAGAGGATGAGTCGCTAAGCAAAACAAGGCAGATTTATCACCTGATATAATTCTTCTGCATCATGGAATATAATATGAAATATTCCATAGGTAATATTACTTTATTGTTTGACCTTTGTGTCCTCGTATGCAGAGAAGAGAGCACCTTGATGGCAGGGTAAAGGCAGCCGTGCTGTTATGTCTGTACCAGATATCCTTGAAAGCATAGAAAATGAGCTTAAGCATGTCGCATAAGCCCCCTGAATTTCAATTGAGTAATGATCTTTGCTACTCGGTAGATTGTTTTTCACTCTGGAATACCCTTGAATCCATTTTCCGCGAATATCTGCTCTTTAATCGTACAGATTTCCATTGCGTATATGTCAGCATAATTCCAGATCGCTTTGGAAGACTCTGGTATTTCCTTGTCCTGCACTACGGGCGCATTATCAACACTATCGAATATGCATTAACAAGATATTCTCCCTCTCGTAATCCCCAACGCACCCGATCAACGGGATCTTCATATAAAGATTAATATCGTGGTAACATAAAGAGTCTATAATGTAGTAGAGATGTGGCTAATATTGATAGTGTGCCCATATTGGGACATAGGTTGATCGAGAGCAACTAACGAGGAATCGAGTAGCGATTGAAAGGCATACAGGCCTAGGACAAGTCAACAAACCTAGGGACAATCAACAATCCTATACAATTATTTTACAATATATTTATCGATGCTACCCGAAAACCCCAGCGAATACATCACCACCACCACTATAGTGGTTTAGTAAATGTTGGCGTTAGCAGAGCACATCCATTACAAAAGGACGATCAAGCTATTCCCAATAGTCGAGCGTCATAACGAGTTTCGAAAACCCCTAAGAAAAAGTGTCGATAGACTGAAAGTACAGCCTTTTGCCGGCTTTCCTGCCATTGATATTCGACTACGCCCCCGTACCCTCATACCATCCAGTTTTTGCCTCGCGATATCGAAGTTTCCAAATAAATAACAGCTTCACATATGGCATGAATGAACAAGGGATAATAGGTATCAGTTCAAATTGTCTAAACTCTATGTGCTAGCGACACGGGCAGGAGTGACAAAAATTATGTGTCCACATGGGCAAAGTCTATCCTACAACACACTGTGTCGATATATCTATTGGCTTGACGTCTGGTTATAATAGCACCTGGGAAGTCCATTATTCAAATCTTTGATCTGGTTTGGATTTAGCAACGCTATCAAGTTGGCAAGATTCGTTGGATCCATCAGCGAGCCCCGTCGTACACTCTATAGACGTCGTACGAAGATGCGAATATCACGCATGCGTTGGCTAGCAGGCTGGAGTCTTATCGAGTGTTGCCGGATTTTAGTAGCGTTTGAAGGAATGGGAATTGGTAATTATCCATCCCTTCCAGACCAAACCAATTCAATTGTGAGACGGACAGAGAGTGCTTGGTGCGTTGCCACTGAAGCCGTGAAACAAGGAGCTCCATTTATCGTCTATGACTCGATAACCACGCTCCTTCAGAATATCCTCACGTTTATATCATATCTCAATGAGGTACACTGCAAGCTAAAGTATATCCTTAGCCGTGCTGCCTTTTCGTATCCATATATAACTGTCTTTATAAAGGTATTGGTACTAATCCGCACCTAACTAAGATACGTTACTTTGAGGCTTACTGTTTCATATAGGAAGACATTTGTCGTCCCTGAATAAGCCAGGCTCAATGAACTACAATTGTGTAGCGACTTTACCTTAGCACCAATTTCCCGAGTTTCTATCAGCATTGCAACAATAATCCTTACAACATACGGACCTTGACTGTCGACTGCTCATAATATATCCGTTACACCTGAGGTTACCTAAGTATTTTCACATACCAGGTCAAGACCAGCCGAGGTGTCTTACATTTAAGCTAACATAGTATATGAATTAGATAGGTATATAGGACTCCCCATATTGTCAATGGCGACACCTAAGGAACGGGAATCGGGAGAAATTGAAAGACCAACTTCTCGTGGTGTACTTTCATACATAACCATTTGGTCTAGATGTCGGAAGTGGTATTACTGTGTCCACTGAAATTCAGGTTGCTCTTCGACTCCCGAGGGGTTCTCTGTATTAGACCACTCAAGTCTGCCATTGTAAAGGACTAGAGGTTGGTAGTTACAGCAACACGGCCGAGGAGAAGGACGACCTGTGAGACTGTCGCACTGTCCATGTGTTGCACATGACATCCTCCAGAATGCGACAGAAGAAACTGCTCCTGAACTTGATTGCATAGTAACAAGGGTTCGATCGGATACTAACATCGTCAAGATAATGTTCGAGACCCTAAAAATATGCCTGGCTAGCCGTTCAAAGCCTCATCTCGCAGCTCGTTGTTTCGCGATACCCCGAGCTAAGGCACTTTGCTGAAGCGAAATGCATGCTACGGCATAATATGGACCATGTATGGCTAGTGGTATTTCGTAATTATCGTGTAAGTATCCGCATTAATTCAGATTTCGGGTTTCGTGTCTAGAGTCTGTAGCATCATTATACCGACCTGTTCTAGATCGCGTTTCCCGCAAACTTTCCGAGAGCCGACCGTCCGTGGATCTCTTAAGTATCGTTCTGATCGACACCAATCAATAAGCTCGCTTTCGGATGGTCGCACTGCTCAATCCAGATTCGCCTCCAAATTGCACGGCTACCTACAGTTTAGGTATGCACATATATGGAGATCCGTTGCCCCAAATAGCTTAGAGTTGCTATCCATACGTACGGTAGGCATGAGTCCCGCGCGCCAATTAGCTAAGCCAATATACCTCTACGAGGATGTAAGTGCATCGCGGTCCGAACTTGCCCAGGGGTCGATGTGTAACCAACGACCTATAAGTACTGGTTGGACGTCATCCCAAACCTAAACTTGAAATCTAGCATCACCACTTTGGCACCCTTCGGAACATTCGAGATCTAACTACCTAGGCTCATCAACTGAGACCTTGGGATCAACCTTGGACCACAAACACAACCTCCTGTCAATCCAAACACCCACCATCATGGCTGATGCAACTGCTTCCGGAAAGGTCCTCTCGCCTGCACGGCTAGCGCACGTCGTTCTCAGAACCTCCAGATTCAAGACCATGAATGCCTTTTACAAGGCCTTCCTGGGCGCGCACACCTCGCAGGAAACAGAGATTATATCGTTCCTAACTTACGATGAAGAGCACCACCGGATAGCGCTATTGTCAATCCCCGACTGCGGAGACAAGGTGCGGAACAGCGCGGGCCTCGAGCACATCGCCTTCGCGTTCAACACGCTGGACGATCTGTGCACGGCGTATGTGCAGCGGAAAGCCCGCGGTATTCTGCCCATCTGGTGCGTCAACCATGGGCCTACGACTAGCATGTATTACCAGGACCCCGACGGCAACATGATCGAGACTCAGGTGGACAACTTCGATACAGTCAAGGAGGCCAATGACCATATGATGAGTGCCGAGTTCATCGAGAACCCTTTGGGTGTCGATTTTGATCCTGAGGACCTGATCAGCCGACTAAAGAGTGGTGAAGACGAAGCCGAAATCAAGAAGCGGCCTAATATCGGCCCTCGTGGGTTAGACAGCGTTCCTCTATTGAGTCCGCCGACACCCATAGTTAGGGACAATTATGAACCTCTTGGAGCTAGCGCATGATCTCAAAGCCTAACAAAGTCGTATTGTATTTGACAGTGCATGGGAATATGGAGCTTATCAGTGTACATTTGCTGGCGTTCATGGATCACTGGACGATATCTTTGGTATCGTGTAACTTGAAAAAGGCAAATCATCGCAACCCTTTATGTAAATCTATCAAGTTGGCCGTAATGATTGTTTATATGTTCGCAAGATATCGTACTTAAATCGCAAGCTACCCATGAATGTTTTCTAACGAACTTCTTTTAATTCCTAGGCTCTGGTAGGCTTAACCCCGATGTTCTGAAGGAATGAGAATGTTTCGGTCAAGGTTCCCTTACCTGCTGATCGAGTTATAGCTTCACCATTAGAAACTAGAGGCCTGGGGAACTGTCTCCAAACCTGTCGAGTATCCTAATACCTATGATAATTCAGCTACCTAACTAGTTATCATAGCGCTTGTACTAAACTAGTTCCCCATATCTTCTAGCACGGCTAGCGATAGAAATAACCATTCGGCGTATCATGTTATGCCCATACTCCATAAATGCTATAACCTTGACCCGACAACTAAGTATTTCTACCATGTAGTCGACCACGGTGAGATGCAACTCATTGTGATTATAGCATAGGAGCGGCAGTTAGCAGTTTGCATAAGCTGCCACTTCCGTGGATTCCAAGAAGAAAGGCCGCACAGGCTTCTTGAACCGATTGAAAAACTATATATGCAGGACGAGCTATAATGCTATACCGTGTGAGTAATAGAGCATCCGCATGTGGCAGAGTGGCGGAGAGCTGCAAAAAAGACAGATTCAGCAAAGTGACTTTGGTCAATGAAAGGTAGCTGAAGACAGCATAAGTTATGTGTAGGAGTTGGCAAGAATAATTGTGGACGAATAGGGCAAAACTGCCTCTTTTATTGAAAAGGTGGTTGATAAGATCGGCTGGAATCGCAGCCGAAAAAATGATAACCAGATCAACAGATCGACGCATAATTCTTGTTTATCATAGATCAAGATCTCGTGATCAAAGGTAAATCGAGTCGACCCGACCGACACTGGATCGACATCAAGGAAGAGTTCCTTGTGAAAATCAAAGGGTATTGTCTGTGTAAGATAGAATATAGCATATGTCTATTAATTCCTGGTCGTTAAGTGGTTGAAGGAGGTGTACATATGGATATAAGTTGACTGCATGCCTTAGAAGATCTACACACTAGACTACTCATTAATATGCACCTACACCGGTCGACGTTGTGCGCAAGTATACATACTGAGTATAATGTAATTTTTTAAGTCGCATTCTTCAATCTAGCTCAGCTCATCCTTAAAAAAATGTCTTCCCGCTGATATCGTCGCATTGCTTAACAATTGTTTTGGCTACTAAGCTAGTGTGAGTGAACAAGATTAGAGAAAGTTGTCATTAAGTGACGCTATCTACATAGGAACTTGGTATGTACATATAATACGAATGGCAATGTTCGCAAAGAAATTGCGCTCGATGCCATGTCAATTGTGTTCTAGCAATGGGCGTGGAACAATCCTCGAAGCCATCACGTCTGAAGCTTGCTTGGACGAAATGAAGTCAGATCAAACTCTGTGAGTCTCGGAGTCGTCTCGAGAACCCCTGTGAGGCTGTTTGATCGCTCTGTTACAGGGGTGCTAAGCGAAATCTTGGGGTCTGGAAATTGTTGCAGATAGGCGCTTGAAGGACTGAAAGGCCTGTAAAGCTAACCGCTTTAGTACTGTTTATGGCTTCAACCAAGCTGCGCTGTCTCGGTATTCTTCAATTCGGATTCATATCCAATGGGGACGGATCTATTGTGTGTTTAGCTTGGCAGCTTGGATTGAATCCAGTTGTTAGTCCGAGCGAAGAGCTCTTTAAATCATTTGAGCACATAATTTCAAACCCGAAGACAGCTCCCCGAAGCAAAATTGAAAGGTATACAATAATGTGCGAGGTGTACATTATCGGCTAGGTCTCGCTTCAATTCTTAAAATATTATCAATCGAAATTCAAATTGATCATCTTACACACCTATTATATGTAAGTTGTGGTATGTACATGTAGATATGATTCGCGTTATTGGCTATGGATCTGCACAATTCAGGAAACCGAACCCAGATGTTCATGATCTTCACAAGCACAGCAACGCCTCGCAATTCCTGAGCAGCACCTGCAAGATTCTCGACTTTCCTGATATGGTAGGTTGAGATGAGATTGCTGCATGGATCAGTGGTGCAAGAAGGAAGCCCAATGCCACCCTTGTAGGGATCCTGGTCTCCATCGGACAGCTCAAGGCGTAGCAGGGGTACAGTGCTTCAAGAGCCTCCTTGAACCCCGATCAATGTACTCTGCCACTCCCAATCCGTCACGCCAAATGACACTAGAGGTTAACACGCGTGTCCTGGCATGAGCGCTAACGCATCGCTAATTCGGGCGAGTGCCGAACCACGGGGTTGGGTTTGAAGCTATCGTGAAGCAGTCGAACACTTCCATGTCATACAAAAGATACCAGGTATGAGCCCCTAAGACAGTGTCAGATCAGTGATACCTCTACCATCGAACTTCTTCATACGGACAGCACAACGTTTAATATGGGATGAACAGCTTAGGATCACGTCGTTTATGATCGCCAAGAATGGTCTTCATGCCGCACCATGCTTGCTAACCATCCCATCTGAATGCTATGATGCAGTATGATCGGCAGAAGGGGCCTCGTTAAAGCCTGCCACCGTATCATTGTCCAGACACAGCCGGGGTGGCCACACTATCACCAATAAGAACTCAGTGGCATTAACCATCTACCATCTATATAATAGCCTCATACAACCTTAACTTGTAAGTCTAGTGTCCTCTCTTTCTCTCATCAGGCATCCGTTCTTTCCTTGATATCCAATTCTTTTAGTTCTGTGAACTTTCGATTCTCAACATTCTTTCTGTCGTTCTTTTCAACACCGCTCGGCCGGCTGTCAATCTTTCGACTATACTCATTTGAAACACTATTTAATTCAAGGAATTGGACTCGTTGCTTGAATCTCCTCCATCGCCATGTATACCAAAGCCACCCTCATCTCAGCCATGTTGGCTGTTGCCGAGGCCCGCTTCGGCCAGGAGCAGACTCCCGTCGCCGCCGTCCAAGCCCTGACCAGCTTCGGCAACCCCGGCGAAGCCGGCACCCTCTCTGGCCAAGTCCCTGGTGTGCTTCTTGCCGCCGCGGACCCATGTGACAAGCTCACCCTAGCCGATCAGATTGTGTCGACGCTTGGTAACGATGCGCAAGTTATCGCGGCGGCAAAAGGCGTGGTTTCCGCCGAACAGAATTTCAACCCCTTCGCCGTCAGTGTGCCCAAGATCTGCGGCGACGCAAGTCTCCCCGCTACGGCGGACCTCCGAGGCATTATTCCTCTAGTCGATCCAGCTGTCACCGGCTCCGACGTTGAGAATGCCAACTCGGCCACATCTCTTCAGACCCCATTTGATGCAAACGGCCTCAGCGTAGCTGAAATCATGCAAGCGCAAGGCTTCTCAAATTTCACCGTGAGCGGCGCTGCTGCCGGTTCAGGTACAGGGTCTAGCACGGGCAACAATACCAACAACAACTCTGGCAATACCAACGCCAACACCAGCGCCGCCCAAGCAACAACCACATCGGCGAAGAGTAGCGCCAAGGCAACCAACGCAGCTACCGCTACATCTACTACCGCTGCCGCCGCTGCTACGTCTACAGCAGCTACCAGCGGTGCCACTCAGCAGCAAGGTGCAGGTGCAGTTGATGATCCGGTAACGGGTACCTTCACTGGCTTCCAAGCGTCGTCGCTCGGCCTCGACTTCGGGTCGTGCACGCCGACGGTGAAGTTCGAGGAGTCTCTCAACGGGCGCAAGGCGGGCGAGTCCACCTTTCAGGCACAGGACCCGCAGGTCAACAAGGGCCAGCAGGAGGCGCTGAACCCCAACATCATCTTCAATCGCATCTGCGACCAGCTGACCAACGTGTGCGGGGCCGCCGACGATGCCGTAGCTGCTTGTAAGACCGCGCAGGCTGATCTCGGGTCCGGCGCTAAGGATGAGACGACTGCGAATGCTTGGAACGAGCAGCTCGGTTTCGCGGGCACTAACATCAACCCTGATAACGCTCCTAAGACCGGTTTAGTCGGCCACACATAAAGTTGTGAATGATATATGTGTACATGTATAGGTTGTTCTTATTTTAAGGATTTGGTTCGAATGGCAGGTAAGCCAAGGTTACTTCATGTGAATATGCACAGCGAAGGGCGTTAGGGGTGGTGGAAAGATATGTATGTGTTATGATGTTGTTCATGTAGTACTCACCCTGTACTTATCATGAGGGACCTATAGTTCGATGCACCAAATACATTGGGAGGCATTTGCTTGACCTTTGGTATTTGCATGAAATAGATGATAGTAGTTTATCTGAAGTCGCATCGACGGCCTGTATTCCGGTTCCTTTTCATGTGCTAATTCTGACAGTGTCACGCCAACTAGTTTCCCTTCATGTAAGTATGATACATAGGGCTTCTCTCTCCTCGACGACTTCTTGGCTGTCGATGCACTCTTCAACTAATTAATCCAGCGTCCCAGTTGCTAATTGCTAATTCCAGAGCTACATGCTCAAATAAAGTCCTGATCACGATCAGATTCACATAAATCGTGATTGTTGAAGTCTAATTAGCTACTTCATTCCCTATCGCACATGATCGAGTTCCCCCAGACTGCTACTGTAGGCTTCGTATGCACCGCCAGCTTTGTAGGCTTTACTTCAACCAGGAACGCGCATCGAACAAAACACGGCCGGTACGCTATACCATGATTGGACTCTCAGAACTAACGTTTGGTATCATGGCAGTATTTATTGTCATTTCATCCAAGCAATTCTTTAAGTTCATAATCCCGAGATTTCCTTTGGGAGGCTTAATCTCTGCGGGGCAATGAGGGTCCAAGCCACAATATAAACAGCTGTGCAAGCAGCACTCATTAGTTTGGCCGGACAGCCTCAATCACGGTCTGTTGCTTCGCAGAATGAATAGACAGCCGGGACGATGTTCGATTCCAAGTATAATAGAATAAGTCCATGTTGATCAAGTCATTTAGGTAGCCAAAGATAGGGATTACGCGACAGCAAAGCCACAATGATTAATTGTGGCATCACAGCTCTCTCTGGTCGCTTCGTGATAAACTCCCCGCAACAAATCTAGGCAGAACCGACTCGATACTCTGTGACCTTAACCTCCCCGGATACGCGAACTTGGCCATGAAGTCACGGTCGAGGGGTCGTACCGTAATAGATTCCCAAGAAGATGAGCCACGGATAAGCACAGCATCTACTTCCGATAACAGCATTCTAGTGCATTCATGCTTGCATTCGTCGCAGAGCCCCACGTTGTCTTTCAGTGCGAAGTCTTTCTTCCACCATATCCTCCATAGTTGCTGTGGACTTATTAAAAGTCGTAGAATGTGATCGTATAACATTCCCATGTTGACAGGTTGCTCGTAGATGACAGCATAATAATCGGACGGACGGGAGACACCCATCGCCCTTAATGGCGGCTGCTGGACATGCATTTTCCTCCAAGTTGCCCCCCATCTTAGAAAAGCATCGGTGTGCTGAGCTAGAGTCAGGCGCTCTATTTCTTCGCGGCCATATAGACCTTTAGTGAATGTGCCATCGATTGCGCTAAAAAAGGGAGGAAACACCTCCGAGAGCAATGGATTCTGAACTGCATCCAAAAAAATCTCCCCCTCCGCTGGTCTTAGAAAGAGGTGGCGCTGAATTGAAGGTGTTCCGCAAATAATCTCGTGCCATTGCTTGCAAACTCGCTGGATGGTGGTCAGGAGGCTTCGCATGTCGCATTGCAAGAATAGGGCCTCTAGGAGCTCTGGGGTTGAGAGGAACTGCGCTTGTGTAGGTGTCATCTTATTAATACATTACAGGATAGTCCTTTATGCTCGTTTAATTATTTATCAAGGAGTCCCAAGGTAAAGTTTGGTTGCCCTTTATTGCATGCAGACGGTCGGCGTCCTCAGATGGCTAAGGTAGCTCAGCGATTCCTCGACAATGAAGTGATTATTGCTCAATCATAAGACGATAGCAAAAAAATACCGCATCGAAATATAGACTTCATTCGAGAGACCTTTCATTCAATGGCTAAGTCAAAATAAGCAGCACCTAATACAGGGAAGATCATGATGTACTGGTATGATAGTTCATGATGACACATGGGAGGTGGAATGGTCCATAAATAGTGCTCTATATCCATCTTATGCAATATACATGTATGGTCTAATCTTGTAAGCGAAAGAAAACCCCACAATGGTTGCTTTGATACCTAGATAGGTTACGTATGCTGTTTCTACCTCTGTAGAGAGTTTAGCACTGTTGCTCATAGGAACACCTGATAAATAAAGGCATGCGGCGCTTCAGATAGATTTACTAGCTATGTTCTATTGATGTTATAAGATCACATTTAGGTTCATTCAATTCTTTTCACATTTTATTTGCCTTTGGTTGTAATGGCTTTAACAGTATCTGGACTTGATACATTTCTTATATAATATTCTATCAAACCAGGAACTGTTAGTACTCGAGTGTAAAATGCTAAGACATTTTTTATTTCATCTTACTTGATATAAACGGCAATTCACTTAATGAGTTTGTATTATGACTGAGCACTAGCTATAGAACTGATAATTGGGCTTAGACTACGAAGAGAGTTTATCTAACGGAATTCATGGTTCATTTACACAAGATGTAGTTATCCTCCTCATTAACTAGAGTTAATAGATTTTGATAGTCTAAGACTGCCAATAAAGAACAAAGCAATGAGGAGCACAGTGGCTTCATTAGTGCAAGGTGAAGCACCTAGAGGCCATAGAGAAATTATTAGCAAATCGATCTATTCCAAGCCCTACTATAATGCTTGTTACAATGACAAATGTTTCGCAAATTTTACTCTTAAGTATACACCATCAGATATATACTATACATATTTGAAGATACAAAGATATTTTGATGTGTACCTGTATAAAAAATAATATTCTAGACGGCAGATCCTTACAAGCCATCGGCAAGCATGGCGTCTACCAGTTGAACGTGGCGGTTGCCATTGGTCTCGCTCCACTCAGTTTCATAATTTAGACCATAAGGCCAAAAGTGACCACCGCCGCAGTTGATTCGGGCGCTAGAACCGTCCCAAGACTGAAGTAGCGGCGTCGCTGTTGGCCAGTTGTTAGCCGCGCACCGCTCGTCGAAAGCAGCCGTCTGGCCAACACCGAGCGTGTGTGAAATCTCATGCATTGCCGTGCGTTCTGTCATATATGCCCTGTCCGAGCCAAATCGGAGGTCTCCATTATAGTTTGCCTCGGCTGTGGGCACACCAGGAGCATAGTAAACTTTGATGGTTTTGCTGGCGTCCGAGTACTGGGCGTATCGTGCGACAGCCAATCGCATGGCGTCCTCGATCAGAAGATATGCACTGGCCTCGTCACTCGTAGGACTGGAAGCTTTCTGCAGCGTCCATGTTATTGCCCCTGAAGCAGCTGAGGCATAAGTTAAAAAAGCGATGGTAGAGACGCGCATGGTGCGTAGTGGTTGTGGAAATTGTGATATTGATGATACCTATTGGTAGTGTACTAGTTGGGTTGGAATAGGCCAGCGTGAAAATATTGACAGTACACCTCTATATAACTACCTGAATCTTCCCCTGCTAAGCTCAAGGTGAGATGTGTTGGTCTAATATAATGTTCTCTCTTTACCTTCTTATTCCAGTCTCCTAGCCTAATATCGCTTGGCGGCGTTAACGATTTGAGGAAACCTCATCGCCGGTATTAGGCTAGAGACGTATTATGGCCCGATTTGTCCAATTATTACGACCACCTGCTTAACATTTTCGGGGACTCTCCTCCGATAGATGTAGTAGAAAGTGACATTGAGAACTTGGCAACTCCGGGCTAGAAGCTACTTTTCAGATAATGATTCCTTGGCATGCGTCCCCTTTTTCTTCATTAGAACGACCTCTGACATCGGATGTCTTTATACACTTTTTTCACTAATATATTATGTAAATCAAGCCAACAGTACTAAACCTCTCAATGAATCAAATCATGGAATTATTTGAAATATAATTTCAGACTTGTGATTTTGCGATCCGCGGAGCGTAGCAGCTTACGACGTTCAGATTGATCATACATGAGGCAATGATGGTGTAACCTAGGTATTCACTCATACCCGTGCAGAAAATACCAATTTCTCGTCGCTGCTGAACACCTTCCGTTCCCGCCGCGTCATGCCTGTTTGAACGACATCACCCTCCGGCTGATCTCATATTCGGTAGACTAAGTCCTTCAATGTTCGTTCGCCCGCTTACTTATCGAGTTGTCTGCTTTTCTCGGGATCTTTTGTCTGCCGCCCATCATAGTCCCAGAGGGTATTCTGCCACTCAAGAGGTATATCACCAATTGTTTGCCGGAAGATTTTCATCAAATCCGCCGGGGAGGTTACTTCATAGTTCGAGAACGGGCACTCTCCGGACCGGAGTCGAAATATGCAACAGCCGATAGCCCAAACATCGCTCGCGGGACTGGCTGGCAAACCGACTGCCACCTCTGGTGCTAGAAGCTCAACTGGAGTACCCAGCATCTTCTCGGGTGGGGATGAAACAAGGAAGCATTGGTCGAAGTTAATGACTGTTACATTCATATTGATTGACACCCTCCTCAACGTTGCGAGGGGAGGGTATGGTAGGAATACGGATTGATGCCTTGGACTCCAGCGGTAATATAAAGGTACAAGGTAATGGTCACTGTGGGAGACCATGAGAAGTGAGGGTGAAGAGGGCACAGAAGGTAAAGGGTGCGTCCTTTGAACTGATTGCGGATCAACCACAGTAACCTGCGTGAGGGTGGGGTGAGCTTTTCCTTGCTCTGAGCCAACGTAGGTATGCGCATTGCTCCGCCACAAGCAGCGTCCAATGAAGCACAAGACTGCGAGGTTATCAACAGTGCCAGTAGGTAACCAACATCACAAGATCACCATGATTGAACAGGGCGAATCTCTTAACTATAGAGGCCGACTTACGAAGTAGAGCGCTTTGTAACGTATAGAGGAATATGTTAGTCACTATGGGTTTATCAGTATAATATGGTAAATGGTGTCGAGCTATTCGCATTCTTTAGGCTCCTCTCTATAGTGCCGCAGGGCAAAGAGGTGGCTACCTAGGGTAATTCCAAGGTTACGTAACAAGGAAACCTCATTTTCCAAAACCTACTACCCCTTAATATCGTTCCAGGCTGTCCTACTTCACACCGCAGAACTCCCTGTGATTCGTACAAATTCTTCCTCTGTGTGCTTCCAGACCTTCTCTGCTGTTCCATCCTTAGTTAGATTCTCTATAAGTTCCTGAACCCTCTGACTTGTGCCTTCTGCCTCATAGTCTATCGAGTAAACACCGCCACCAGGCCTGCTATTTGTTCCAACTGCGATTTCAATGCTTTCACTCAAAGCGACACCATCGGCGTCTTTGCGCTCGACGTCACGCGCCGGAAAGCGAGCGCTAGTTGCAAAATAGACTTGGCGTTCACCCGTCTCATCGATGGGGATCTGTAGAAGCGCCACAACAGGCTTGAATACGACCCTGATGATAAAAGCAGAAATGCCGGTGAGCTCGCGATAGAGGCCCGTCTTGACAAAACCCGGGTAGTCATGTACGAATGAGACCTCGGGAGCCTGTTTGGCGAGAGCCTCAAGCGACAGCGTGATCATGGATGTGAGGTGGCCTCGAAATGACAAGATATTCAGATTGTTGGCTTGGAAATCAGCTGAAAAGACTGGCCCCTCCTTACCACCTGCGCCCACGGTAACGACGCGGCGCAGAGACGACGCCTGCCTGAGCTCCGGTAGAAGATTGACGATGAAGCGAGTCCGAGAGTAGTACGTAAGGGCCAAGGGGTAGTGGAGGCCCTCATCGGTTTCTAGGATAGCCATTTAGACACCTGGACCTGCATGGTGACAGAGAAGAATACTTGTGCATACTTACGTCTCCCAGAAATCAAGGTTCCGCTGCTGAGGAAGAGCAGGTTGATGGCCGACTCTCGCTCTTTGATGTAACGACACGCTTCGTCGACATTCTTGAGAAGGCTGACATCGTACTTCATATAATGGTATTCGCCCTCTAGATTTAGTTCTTCAAGCTCTGCCTGGATACGTTTACCCTCATTTTCCCTGCGACCAAGGAAGTAAATTCGGGGTCGTTGCACCCGCTTAGTGAGTTGCTTCAGTGTGGTCTCTCCGATGCCGCTCGTTGCACCTACAAAGAGAACAACAAGCCCGGCAGGTAGACTAGTTGCGATACGACCGTTCGACTCCCGGATAGCTTCGAGGGAAACTATACTGACATGCGGTTTGATGGGTAGGTAAGTAGCTAGGAGATGAATCTGAAGAAACTAAAAGTGGGGGAGTCTAGGTAAGCTGCCGGGGTTAGGGCTGAGCCAAACTCCGAAGCTCTCCAGCATGCCGTAGCACAAAGAGAATAACCGCCTCCAACTTCAAGTTACCTCAAACCCAGCTTCAATCAGTGGAGCTCAAGGTAAGTGCCGACCTACCTTCTATGCTTCTCATGAATTCCCAGATGATTAGCATATATTACTATATACCCCTACCGGCCTTGTCAGAGGTCTCCATCTGAACCTCATTCCGTACAAGCGTTCCAACACGTTTCGGAGTCTGCCACTACGTATCCAAAGGTGTCGTTACCATCAAAAATGTTGACAGATTAGCCTTCAGCGTTTACCAAACCCCCAGATCAATGACACCTCTTTCAATCTACCCGGAGGGGGCAAACCTGTGCTAATATATATTGAGCCGTTTCCCGGCAGAAACAATAATGCGAGCGTTAACTTAGGGATATTGGTATATACCTATATATGTGCCATTTATAAGTGAGTACCATAGTCCAGCCGCTATTGGCGACCTACTTGCAAATCCCAGTCACAACTATGTATATAACATATGTTTCGGCGCGACTAGGTAGTGAGAAACATGATCGCTTATTAAGTATAATGGACAGTAAGGGGCGCAAGGACCATTTGATATATACAGGAGTTGGCCATATGTAGACCAGTAACAGTGGATCTCAGACTTATTTTAATAAACATCACATATGATAACAATACCCATACGCAGCAACGCCTAACAGGATGATGAAGGCCCACTGGACCATCATCTCCTTCTGTGTCTCGTCCGTTCCGTTGGTCGCAGCGGCCTCCCACTTTGATAATCGGAGTTAGAAACTGCATCTTTAAAAGGGAAGATTGAGATCTGAGAAGTGTCTCCGGAGCGAGAAGTCTCCAAAGAGGCTCTGTCAGAAAACCACTGCTCTCGGTAGACTAAGAAGGGTAAAAATAGCTGTGGATTTTTACTTACGGCCACGCCAGGGCCTGTCCTCTCTTCCATCGTGATTCCAGCGCCACTTTTCTTCTTGAGATCGGCCATCTTGCGGTGCTAGGTACTAGGTGCTGTGTATACTAGGATTGGAGCGAGGGTTCTTTTTTGTGTACTTCCAGTTCTGTTTAATGTGTGAAATGATCTTGAAAGTCAATCAGGATATTGGCAAAACAAACAATAAGAACCTTTGGTTGGGAAAATGAAATCGTGGGCGTATAAGCTATGTGGCTTGATGTAAGGTCGCTGATGTTAGGTTTGATGTTAAAAAGGTGTATGTTCCAATTCTGCAAGGCTTTGGCGGAATTATATTAAAAAATGTGGGAAGACTTTGAACCCCTGAAGTCTTGGCGTTGACGATGGTAAGACGATATTTCGGTGGATCGTATGTTAAATGCACGAGAGAAAGGCGGGAAGCCAGCCGTAATTAAACTTACAATTTTATGTTTCATAACTTGTACCTGCTTTATTTTTTCGCTGATATTTGCCTTACGTGTTGATGTCCAGCACAGCATTACTTTCCAATTTAAAATATAATGCATGCTCAGAATTTGTTAATAGGGAATATCTAATTCTACCAATTAATCGATAGCGCTACCCAGAAGCTATACGAAAGCTTTGTAATCTTTAGAAATTGAAGTCTTCTTTGTTCTGACATACATTTTATTCCTATAAGAAATAATACTCTCCGAAACACGACTTAGGAGCCCACTCCTCAGTCAGTGCATTATTTCATAAGCTCCTCTCGATCTTAAAATCATCTCATCCATATGGTCCTCGAATTCTCGTTCAGAATAATTGTCTTACTTCATCGATTCTACAGCTTGGGCAAAGGCGAGCTCTTCAGCAAAGTATTGCTGAGGCTGGCTGAGGTAACATGTCATGATGTGAGCGTATGAGGATTCTGGCAGAACAACACATATTGTTGCACGAGGACTAATTAATGGAGTGTTCCTCGTATACAAAACATCAAAATATCATAACACCATTGCAGATAGAGAAGAGATGCTTTACATAAGAGAACATTTGATCCGATAAGGCGAATCAATCATTTCCGAAATCTCTTTGCCTTGATAACAGTTTGCTGCAGAGAAAACACGGTCCTCCAATGTACACATTCCAGTGTAACCGAAAGTTGAGGGGATTTGTAAATGTAACTAGTTTACCAGAATCTGTGATACTTATGACCTAGCTCTTTCATCCCCTTTGGTTTATCTGCATCGACGATGATCGGATGTATGGTAACTCTAACGTCATGGAAAATCATCCAACGGAAGGGGATTTGAACACTTCCAGGTTGTTACAGTTTGTTTATTGATGATCAATATATGCTGTGTAATGCGGTAGAGAGCGGGGTTGTCGTGTAGTCTTGTATCAATATAACGAATGAGGTCCATTCAGACATGGATGACGGGGACGAAGAAAGAACGAGATAAAATCAATACCGTAGGCATCTTTACAGGTCATTGGCACAGCCAAAGTATAAATGCGTTGACTCCGTTCATCAAACAATCAATCCAAGTTTCTTTCTCTTTATACACACCAAAGATTTTCTACTCACACAATCAGAGACTACAAATTCCTCAATCATTGATAATCGCCGCTGCTCCAATCTCACAATGACTGAAACCAAAAGTAGGCAGTAATTCTAAATTCGAAATGTCTGCTAACTTCTGAAGGTCCACGCCAGCCATGGAAGGCTTGGATGGCCGCTGTCAAGCAGCAGACCGAGAACGAAAGTCGACCCTGGGTTGGATGGCAGCCAATTCACGATATGTCAGGAGAAAAACCTTGGCTCGAATGGGTCAAGTATTACAACTACCCGGATGAGCTTTTTGGAGAAGACTCTTCGCAAGAGACTATGATTACACCAGAGAAATGGCAGGAGGTCATTCGTATGCGTGAGGCAAAGGGCGACAAGAGGCTTGTAGACCGTATGGGTATCCTAGGAGCCTCAACATCTGCTGAAGGTGGTTAAACCTGGCATATTCGGGTTGAGCACTCATGTACATCACATCGAAGAAGGAATTTGGTTTCCCCACAACACGGTCCTTATTAGGGGTGACTCATTGGAAGGTTATCAGTACCACGTTCTTTATAATTCTGAGTTGAACAGATACGAGGTAGTAGCCGATACAACTGCGGGAAGTAGGCAAAAATACACTCATTAGGAAGATCACATACACGAGATCCGAATTTTGTCTACATAACAAATTGAATTACAGAACTCTTCCGAAGATGTGTGACACCACATTGTTACCTAGACATACAGAGTGATGAGATCGGTAATTTGATGCTGTGATGAGAATAGTCCGTCACCTTCCGGGCGTGAGGGGTTCTTGCATTATCTTAAGCTTTAATCTACGTCCCATGAGAGGACAGGTGGTCATACGCCAAACGTCATTGATTATTCGCGATCTTTATAAAGTCGTCATTACTGACTTGTTATAGCTGGAACTGCAACATCACCTTCCGCATAAAATCAGAAGACGACGATAATATGGGACTACTAGACTTGGAGAAGGGTTTACCCAACATCCAGCTTAGTGTTGGCTACTTGGCTAACGCGGATATCTACAAAGAGGAGAAACCCTTCTTTTCGAATGTCCCCTTCTTTAATATTCCAGGGGCGAAGCAGCACAACCTCATCACTTCCTTTCATGATAACATCAATGTGCTTGATATCAGGGGTCAGGAGGGCGCCGTTTCACTAGACTCTCATGGATTCATGCTTCGGACCAAAGAAAAGGTCCATTATGAGTCAAAGTTCTGGGATGAAGAATGGATCACAAAGGAGTACTATCTTGAAATTGCAGATTTTATCAAGGCACAGCTAGGGGCAGCGAAAGTGGTGATTTTCGATCACACGGTAAGAAGGTTTAGCAAAACATTCGCGATAGTACTAAACAGCCACACAGGTACGAAGGGCGGACCCAGAAATGCCGGCATATGAAAGAGGAGGACTTGGAAAAAGGCAGCCAAGCAAAATGGCTCACGTTGGTAAGCACTATACGTACCAAACCGATGAGACTCAATAGTGATGAGCGAAGATCAAACCGCCGAGTCAGCCGAAAAGAGAGTCCGCTACCACTTGAAAAGCGAAGCAGTGGGTGGGCTAGAAGGGCGTTATCAAATAGTTAAGTGAGCATTCTAAACTTTCCCATGGTGCACATGGCGTATTGACGAGCTTTCAAGCTGCTGGCATCCACTTTTCGGCCCTCTGCGGGACTATCCACTCATCCTATGCGACTACTCTACTGTTGATAAAGCAAAAGATCTCAAGGCTTCCGACTTGATCTTCCCACACTATCTTGGAGAGCAATATCTTTGCCAATACAACCCGCGTCATCAGTGGTACTACGTCAAAGATCAATGCCCAAATGAATGTTGGCTATTCAAATGGCACGACTCTGACACATCCTGTGCTCGCTGTATGTTTGCGTATTGTATGAGATGATTTCTCTTCTAATGCACGACAGTCACTGTACACAACTCTGTTCACCTGCCCCAGGAGGCAAATAGCGAACCACCACGTCCACGAGAGAGCATTGAGTTCCGAAGCATTGTCTGTTACTGAAACTGGTAATGAAAACCTCTATGTTGTTACGGAATCGATCAAGCAGCTGGAACACACCCAATGCGGCTTATTTGGTTCTCTTACTTTCGTTCTTTACTGTTGATATGGTGTTGATGACATTGTGTGATATGAAGAGTTAGGTGTGATAAAAAAATTCGAAAAGCCGCAGGTTGGTGGTTAGCTTAGTGGTCGCAATCAATATAGCCCGCAATTATCAAAGCGAATGCAGCGGTATTGGCAGGTGTGCGTGTGTGCGCGCGCGTGTGTGTGTAACGCAGGTAAAGGAGGAAAAACTAACTTCTAAATACGTTGCCGACGAGTCCAGGCAAGCCACGGTCAAGGACATAAGAAAATTATCAATATGGTCGGCAGAAATAGGACATCGATAGATCATCCTTATTAACTATCGTAAGTTCAAATCAAAGCAACAAGTTATCTAAGCCATGCATATCAGTATCTTTATCAGAGCTTGGCTTACCTCAAAGTGTAATAATATAGGAGGATAGGCGATCTAAACGCTATATCATAAGTCGTCCCCCAGGGGACCTTTAATACACTTTGACTTAGACTTCACAACAATCAATAGGCACTAATTCCATGAACAACGAGGAATCTTCCTCGCCCTTCTCTTGACTAATGTGCCTGTCTCCTACTAAATCTAATTACTCAACTATGGAAATAGAATCTAAATCTACTTATCGCTGGTGTCGCCACCCAGAAACCGCCAGAAAAGAATTATCATAGCAGCATCATGAGAGTACTCAATTCTCTGTGAGGCATGACAGTATGTGCTGACAGGGCATCTTTATGACACCTAATTTACTCGGTACAGTATATACGGCATGAATAACTATTACAGTTATTGTATGTGTAATTGTTATTTGGGTGCTGCCGTGATCGAATCTAGTCAATTGGTTGTTGTAACGGTCTAGGTGATCTTCAATAAGTAAGGTGATCCTATTTAAATATAGATTTTCGGAGTCACTTTTTACCCGATCTCCGTACCCATAAGAGTAATTACCTAACAACTACCCCTATCGTGACAATAACTTCTTGTTGCTTTAGTTCTAGGCTAATTATTGAAATATACCCCATACTCCAGCTGTCGGAATATAAAGATATGGGGCTGTGATAATTCAGGTGGCTGGGACGCCCCACAAGCTGTGGCTTATATATAGGAGGCTCTGCCCCCTACTCTGACTCTAGTGGTGATACTTCTCTAATAATAACTACTACCCTACTCATAACCTGCATCTATTTCATCACAATTTGCGGAAGAAATAGAAAATTGTGCAATACTCTAATTTAAGTGTCGCAAAAACGACGCCGTTATTGCTAGCACAGCAATAACGCCTGATATATCCCGCGACATCAAGTAAATGTGGTTGTGTACTTAAGTAAGCTAAAGACTGGTCGGGTTTCCTAAATGGGATAAAATACGTATATGGGTAGTGTTTCGTCTTAGAGCAATCAGTGCAAATATGATGTTTACACATTATCCTGACATCTGAATTAAAGTACCTTTGAACAGGTGTCAAAGGTCCGTAAAGAGCTTTATATAGGGAATTAGTGGCGTTTATATAGAATGTAGACTAGGCCCCCGCGTACTATAAGAAATTACAACAAAAGGAACCATTGACAGTCATATTGAAAATAGTAACAATTGGAGCCAGCCGAGCTGCAGTATATACAGGGCATATCTGGATACTGAGGCATAGTACATATATACTGGAATACTACTAATATGAAGAGAACCCTAGAGGTAGCTACCTAGATGGAATGGTAAAAGAGAATATAATGGTAAAAAGATGTATCGGAATATGGATACGTGTTTGATTAATCTCCAATTTACTTTGAGAGATGCCCCGTATTGGCCACTAATATGTTGTTACGCTTGATTGAATGACTGGTCACTACCTACCTTAGATTCAGCGGAAGTTGTATCTCCATACACGTCATAAATCGACCTATGGTATCCGTACACCATTACCCTTGCCTAATACCTTGTACATGATTATCCGCTAACTCCATGCATTCCTGGTGTTCACCCTCACTGCGTGGTGCATGGGCTTGTGAGTATAAGACCTCTGTGCTAGTTGTCCCAGTGACGTCGGTGATGCGGAATGGATCAGGGACACCCCTCCTAGTACGCTTTGGAACCGACCCATTCTTCCTTTCGCGGTCTGGCCACATGCGCTGCGAGATGGTGACGTTGCGGCGGGGGCTGAGGCTGCGTTTCCCCCGTATAATTCTTACGAAAAGAGCATTACAGACCGGCGCCGACCCTATGATCATAGCAACAGCTTGCTCGGCCGTTGCGAATAGCGTGATAACAGGGTATATAACTGTCCTGTTAGGATCATTGCCCATGGGGATCTGGTAGCCAAGGCGAACTATGCTCGCGATAGGCGCCAATGCTCCGAACGCAAACAAGGCCCAGGTAGCCCATTTGCGCTTCTGGCTCATCTGAAGCTTCCATATAGATGCTAGTGGTATTACCAGGACGGCTATGTCGCTAATAATATTAATCGTTGACGCGAGGATCAGGACTAGCCACTGGTCCACGCAGGTACTACCGAACGGGAGACCATAAGGGACGCACTGGAGTGTGGTCACGAGGATCAGTGAGATCGTATAGAGAAGGTTTGCCCAGATGGTGACCTGGATCACCCACCAGAATGTCGACCTGTCGGTTCCGAGGGGGAAGAAGACACGGATGTAAAGGAGCAAGATGGATGTTCTGGCGAAGAAGATAGCTACTCGCGCTACTATCTGGACATCTAGAAATAACTATCGATGGATACATGTTAGCTTGTCTCAACAGCTGATGTTCTTACAGAAAGTAGCTTACGTCTAGAAACTGCTTGTAATCTTCCCGAGGAACATCTTGGATGTTTAGGCCACTGCCATGGCGGATCATAAGGAACTGTATCGCGCATAACGCGATAGTCCCTAGCCAAGCAAGCACCATTGACCCTTTAACAACCATTAGGCTGGTCTGCGTTTGGGTTGATGATAAGGGTTGCACATACAGTCGTCCCACCAGAGACGTTGATGTACATTGAACCTGGTGTACATTTGCGCCGATGTAAAGATCGTACTAAGCCCGAGGACTAAGGCCAACACAGCGATTATTGACGGAGCTGGGAAAGGAGCCTGGCTCCTCACATAGTCAGTGATAAAGGTCATCTCGTTAACTTTGGCTCTGCTAGATCAAATCTCAACTATCGTGCCATGATCTATCATCTCTCCTTGGATCTGGGGGTGGAGACAGCCCGTTTAATACTAGTGACGAGGAAGCCGAATGGGCTTCTGCTAGAGATGCGTTGGATGCATAATTTTAGACAAGAGGATTCGATTCAAAGGCTGCGCATGAAGTGAACTTGCAGATATGCGTTCGACGGATAACTTCAAAATACAATGCTACATTAGACTTCGGTGTATACATCCCTGTATGTGCAGATCAGCTTCTGCAATAACCATATAACTTTTGCGAGTGATTGGCGTTGCAGCCTGGTAATTTCTCCTATGAGACATTATTGCAGGGTCAGCTTCTGCATTACATATATCTCCCCGCCAGTGATTGGTTTGAAAAGCTGGCCATATCTATTGCGAGACGTGAATTGCAGGGTTAAAGGCAATAACCTGCATTCGTTGTACAAATACCAAGACTACCCTCCAACATTCAAGACTAAAGTCCTACGTTGTTTGGGTTTATTATTGCAACTCACTCGAAGTTATCAGTCGAAGTTGGTTCCAGAGTATCATCGATTCAAGCGAGGCCAAGCGAGGCAGCGACCCAACATGTACCGTTTGAACACTGCTGTCCTACTGGGACTCCCAGTCACCACTGTTGCCGCCCAATCGACCTCTCTCAATGTTACAGCAATTGCGGGCGTTGGCGGGCGTTCGGTCCTCCAATGTTGGCAGATGAGAACCCCCTTCGCTATCTCCACGGATGCAGGCACAGCCGGTGTTGCCCGGGCTGATTTAAGTGACGTCCGTGATCTAGCCTATCTGATTCTTCCCTCGAATTACGATGGAGGGTTACATACTGCGCCGGCTAAACAGTAAGATCTACCCCATTCTTGAGTGACGTAGGGGACTTCGACTCACGAAATCTCGTAGATGGGTGGCCTTCGTCTCAGGTCTAGCACATTTATCTCTACCCGACGACCCAGAAGCAAGCGCCTATGTATTGGGAGGCGACTTCGGCCTAATCTTTGCTGCTGATACCGCCGATGTGAGCCAGCAAGGTCACATCACGCGGTACCCAGGCAATACTGAGACAATTGCTCTCCAGATTCCAACAAGAAATGGCACGGTCCCACCTCACAACGTGCTACATGCTGGACCTTGCGGCGCGAACGAGGTCTCTGGGGTCCGTGAGATTGTCACTCAAAGAACAGACGATATGTTGGACTTGGGGCATGGAATTAACAATGGGTTTCACTAGCAAAGAATCATTCACAGATAGACTTTTTATAGTTATTATTATTTGAATAAATTATAGTTTGATTTCTTTAATAATGCTACGGCAGGACTGTTGTGGTGGCTGTGTGGGGCATGGGGCACCCGTGCCCCACGGGGGTAACTAAGCTACCTCACCTTGTGTAGATATTATTTTCTAGCAGGCCTTGTCAGGCTGTCAGGTTTGTTTCTTCTTTCCCTTTTTTGGCCCACGTTGATAATTTTACTAGTAATACAGTCAGATCCTAAGCCTTGTTTTTTTGCAGGCGTATGCGCCGTACATGAACAATAATAATAATTTTTTTTTATAAGATACGGCGTGTGACGTAGCTAGGTTACTGGGTAAACGGAGTGACTGAAATAATGCACGCCATGCGTAGTGTAACCCAGTATTAGGTTCTGATTAATACAACTCATGCTTTTCTGCTGTACACTATATAAGCTAGCATTAGATATTAAGGTGCTGACCTTGAAGTGAAGTGTGTGAATCGAACAAAGAGGTGTCTGGATAAAGGACTAGTGCCTTATAAGCACATACCACCTCTAACTATATTAGAATCCCTCCATAACCAACACAACATTTTATTCATTACTACCTATCTCTTGATATTCTGGCATGCTTTTGGGAGCTGTGGTGCAGTGGTTTGCTAGGCTGTAACCCGCCGTTAATTATACGTTATCATTAAAAATGTATTAAGGTTTAATAGGAACGTGGCCGGCCAAGATAGCCTCCCTTCCAGTAGTCTTTAAGGCAGCAATGGAGTGCTTGTCTCTCAACATATTTGTCTCCGTATCTGATGCCAGCACAAATTCGTACTTGAGCAGTTTCTTGATATGTGGTCGGCTGTACTTGGTGACCGTCCCGATATCCATGTCCTGAATGTCAACAACTAGCGAAGTCTTAACACCAAATACAGCATCAGAGTCACAGTACTTGGAACTCCGAAAATATAGAGCACTATAATGCATATTCAGTCATGAAACAATTAATTAGTTAGATAGTATAAACCTACGTGACCAACTGGTCGAAGCCCTTCTTCTCAAACATGAAATGCATGTGGGCAGGGCGGTATTGGTGCCGTCCCGAGACTTCGAGAAATTTCCCTACGGGACCATCGCAGAGAATAGGGTAAGGAACCGGGATAATGGCATCAAAATGAAATTCTCCCTGATCGTTGCTGTGAAGAATTCCACGTCCATCGGGGCGATTCTGGCCAGACTTTTCCACGTCGTACTCGCCATTCGAGTCAGCCTCCCAGACATGGATTCGAGCATCCGGAATCGGGTTACCATGCGTATCCTTGACAGTGCAAATGACAAAAAGTGGCTCGCCGTTTGGATCATGGAATAATTGATCTCCGTTCGCCTTTTCCTCAGCTACAGTGCTGTGGAAAGGCCCAAGAATACTTCCTTCTGTAGCTCCTGGAGGCTTCGGGTGGTCAATTTCGTCAACGAGTGCTGAAAGACCGAAAATGTCGCTGACTGTGATCAACTCCTATAAAATGATCTATTAACTCGAGATGGACTTGATTATGGGACTAACATCGCATACCTTGCGGTTTTTGGTGCATATCTGACCACAGGCTTCCAGCCAATCAAGGCCAGTCCGCCATTCGTCAGTAGACAGTCTCGTTTCTCGTGCAAAGTCATGAATGTGAGTAATTAGTCGCTCGAAGATGAACTTCATTCGTGGATCTCGGCCCTGAGAGCAGAATGAAATGACATTCTTGGTGATATTATCGATGTTCAGGTCCATCGCCATCGGTAAATTGCCATTAGTGGCACTTTTGGTAGTGTCATTCGTCGAAGTCATGATGCTCGTTCTTTACGGGCAGCCTACTTTATCTCAGATCAAATGTGTCTTTCTTTTATTATTATTAACTCTGCAGTCTGACATCGCCAGCTCATGTTGTCAATTCAGAGCAATTTCAAACAGAAGACCTAGTCAGACATGATATTCCGGATAATATGAATCTCGTTAGAAACCTGCAAGCTAAGGCTTTATAATTGATCTGCAGCTGCCCCCTGCAAGAAAAGCCGAACTTATATGCCGTAAGCCGTAGAGCCCCCATCACGACATAACGCTCCCCATATTTGCATCAATGCGCGATAGACATTTAGAAGTCAAAATCAAGCTATACTTGAGACATTTCGGAGAAGAATTCCAAATACAATAACACTTAATTATATCCTAATGTGACTATAAGCACATTCGCTAAATTATTACTGACATAGCACCCATCCCAGCCCCGTAACAACATGCACTCCTTTCCCAACTGCAGTTATGCGATCCATGTCATACGTTTGTGGATGGTTTTCGGTCCGAGGAGTGAGTGTGACCCTGCAAACAAGAAAAGTTGGCCCAATGAAACGGTTTCCAAGAGCCTTCCCTTCTATCTCTCTTCTTGGTAAGCCTCCTTGGCATATATTACTATATCACTTGTCAATATATATGCAGTTGGAACTATCTATGCAGTTGGAACTATCTATGTAGTTGGAACTCTCTATGCAGTTGGAACTCTCTATGATGCTTTCATTTGTAACCAGGTGGTCCTATCTACCATTGACAAGCTCGCCCAAAACAAGGATTGAAGGAGGTGCCCAGCAGATACTCACATTGATAGAAGTAACTAGAAAGGTGAGCCTATGGCTTAACGGAACTATGAGATATTTGTGAGTCAACAGAACCAATAATTATTTTGAAAAAAATGCTTAGAGCGACGAACATGGTCCTATCTATGGCTGATGCCTATACTTTTATACAATGGTTTTGTCCCTTTCTAGCTTCACCTCGTACTAATCAAGCCACTTTTTGCTCAATACAGTGTTTCATTTTTACAGATTGAAATAAACAGTACGGCCTTTAGATTAGATCACGGGGTTTTATTGATATAGAATAAGAAGTATCGAGAGCCTTAATAGATTATATCATCATCATAATACCGATCAATGTGTTCCAGAACCCGCTTATGCACCATTTGTGACAGTATCATCTATATCTACTAGCAGTGTGATGCTCTCAAATGCCCGATACATTTCACCATAATCTTTCAACTTAGCCTCCATTGCCCCAAAAGCCTCGCCGCCCAGGAGGAATCTCAGCGGCGGATTTGGTACGTGTGCAAGCTGCTGAATAGCAGCGGCTCCTTTAATGGGATCACCGACCTGTGCTTCACCCATGACAGCCATCGTTTGTTCAGCATGCATATGACTGTAAGCTGGTAGACTCTGTTTAGGGTCGCGGACAACCATATTCTTGTGCGCCCACTCAGTCCTAAAGCCTCCAGGCTCGATACATGTCAGCTTGATATTCCAATCTTGGTGCATTTCTTTAGCAATGCTCTCAGTAAGGCCCTCTACTGCCCACTTGGAGGCGCAATAGGCACTGAGTGCTGGCATGCCTAGCTGGCCGCCAATGGATGTGATCTGCTGGATAAGCCCACCAGGCGGCTTGTTGATCTCACGCATGACGCGAATAGCAACACGCGTGACTCGTACGACTCCCATGAAGTTGACTTCCATAATAGACTGCATGTCGTCGTCGGTGAGTTCTTCGAAAGCACCGCAAAGACCATAACCGGCATTATTAACCACAACATCTACACGGCTAAACGCCGTAATACCCTGCACAAAGGCGTTCTTGGTACTGTCTTGAGAACCGACATCAAGGGCCACAGCAAGGTAATTGCTTGCGCCGGCACCTTGGAAATAGAGGGAAGCAGGGTTCCGGGACGTTGCAACAACTTTGTCACCGGCGTCAAGGCATTTCTGGGCCAGGGCCTTGCCAAAGCCTGAAGAGCATCCAGTTATGAGGAAAACTTTGGTTTGGGACATGGTTGTTGGGGGAGAAATGAGCAAAGCCAATGTTGTTTCGAATAGTCACCAGAGGCGTTGGGGAGGGAAAAGTTCGTCCGCTCAAGAAATAGATCATTAAGCCACAAAATTCCTGGAACACATCACGTCGTAAGGCGCTAATGCATGGAGGCCTCGCATTGGAGGAGCGTATACAAAAGCAGGTGTATGTAGTCTGGCGCATAGGAAGGTAGGTGCGAATTAAGATCAGGGCCAGGATCCTCATGTAGCATGGGATAATAATCCATGGAGGCGGCGGATGTTTTTGGCTTGACTATAATTTTCTAAATGGGCGAATAGCAAGGAGATATGCGACTTCTAATTGTAGGGGGTGTGAGTGCTGCAAAGGATGAGGATTTCCTGCGTTGGCAGGATGCGGATGGTTGGTTGGATAGCAGGGTCAGAATATTATAACTTAATAGCAGAGAGGATTGAACGTGTGTAATAAAGGGAGAGAGGAGAGAGACAACCAGCGGACCAGGCGGCAGACCACGCGCCACTAGTATGGTATGATTGACCAATCAGATGTGAGGGACATGAGACTTTGGGAACTAGTGGCCGTCATCGCGTCGAAAATGAGCGAGGCTCGTCACGGTTGTGTTACACAGATGAACGCCGGCATGGTTGCCTGTTGCCTCCGGACCCAAATACCTTAGGCACTGAATATCGGGAATGGATCCTTCCGCTCTTATGTTGTATTGCCTTACCTTTGTGTACCACCTTCTTATACTACTCTCTCGACTACCAACACCAATGCTACAGTCATTTCAATGACACCCTCTTCAGTGCACCCTTTCTCAGCAGTGCCTCTTTGTCACATGACTGACACAGTCTCAGATTACCTTGAAAAGATAAGTCACATTCTCAGACTCTTATCCATACTCTTCCGTCGCTTACTTGATACGATTCAATATCTCGTATCTGTGTGGTCGACTGGGGCCATATTGATGCATGCAACGTTGGCACAAGGAAATCTGATATGTGTTCTATATTCAGATTTGATTTTCAGCCCTGGCTTGGCTACCATTACTACTACTACTACTACTACTACTACTACTACTACTACTACTACTACTACTACATCATCGCCGGCCAACTTATACCGCTGCCAACCGCGGGTAATGTTCCCCCAAATAGGGATTGAGGATACTTTCAAGAGAAATGAACGTTTTCCGGTTTAACAATTTAACAGTTACAATTCAATATGGATATGCTACGTTAAAATCATATTTATATCAACTCCGTGACCTTTTATTGAATCGTTAGATACATATGTTGTTTATATGCCTTTTTAACATAACCCACTAAGAAGATAGGCGAAACTTGAAAGAAGCGGTACGTCAAAGTCAGCTTACACGAGATGGGAATTGCACCAATATAAATTATGTATATGAGTACATACTCTATCCTAGAAGCAACTATTAAACTACCTATGTCTCCCTTCACGAAGGGCACTACCGATAAGCAACTCGAGAGAAGTTGTCGTATACTACGGGATCTTTCTTGAAACCTTGCTTAGACCATGCCATCACGTCCTACACCTCCCCGGACTACCGCTGCTCAGGCCATTACCGGCTCGGCCACACCAAAGGACACACCAAGCGAGGCTTCCATCAGTGCCGCCACCTCGATTTACAATGACCACAAGAATGAGCCGAATTCTTCGCTGACGAGTGATGTCGGCACTGCTCCGGGATCTCCAGATCAGACTACGGTGACGACCGTCGTGGCAGATGCCCATGTTCCCGATGGTGGATATGGATGGGCCGTTGTTGCTGGCTGTGCAACGCTCACCTTCTGGTTTGGCGGCACTACTTACTCCTGGGGCGTTATGCAGGCAGCGTTGGTCAACCAGGGTCTTGCGAGTGCTTCGACGCTTGCCTTTGTCGGTATGTGAAAACTCAACAGTCGTTCCGAAGGAGTTTGTTCAACACGTTTCTTCACTAAGTCTGATAACAACTGATAATTCATAGGCAGTACAACTGTGGCTTCCATCGCGGCTTTTGCTCTGATCAACGCTCGTATTGTTCGTCTCCTTGGAGCTCGTACCACTGGCTTGCTTGGTGTCTTTCTCATGGGGATTGGCGAAACTGCAGCTTCCTTCACTACACACTCCATCGGCGGCATGTTCGGTACCGAAAGTATCCTCATGGGTGTCGGTGTCAGCATGTGCTTCATGGTCTCCTCGATCACGCCAGCACAGTATTTCAAGAAGAGACGCGGTCTAGCTAATGGAATTGTCTATGCTGGTGGTGGTCTCGGTGGTACTGGTATCGCATTTGTGATGGATGCAATAAACCAGAAATTGAGCACTGAGTGGACTTTCCGGATAATCGGGCTCTCTATGCTAGCCACAGGCCTACCGATGGCCTTCCTGATTAAGGACCGCGGCGGACCTCCTCCTGTCAGGGCGTGGGTGGAATGGTGAGGTCCTCTTTGTCATACAACTCGTTGAGCGTGGCTGCCTTGTGTCCTTTTATACAACAAATACAAAAGCTAATCCATATTTATAGGGCCCTCTTCAAGGATTATCGCTTCGTCACTCTCTTCCTCTGTGGACTTATCGCGACCTTTCCCCTGTTTGTTCCGGTCTTCTTTGTCCCACTCTACGCCGAATCTTTTGGGATACCCTCACTCGGCGGTGCTGGTCTCGTTGCTGCCTTCCAATTCGCCTCCTTTTTTGGTCGTCTAGGCGGCGGCGCTCTTGCAGATGTCCTCGGCGCACTGAACACCCTAATATCGTCTCTCTTGTTCAACGTGCTCAGTATGCTGTTGATCTGGCCTTTTAGTACTTCCATAGGACCACTGGTTGTATTCGTCATTATTAATGGAGCGGCAAACGGGACTTTCTTTGCGACCATGCCCACGGTGGTTGCCAACATATTTGGAAGTGCGCGCGTTAGCGTCGCGATGGGGATGGTGGTCACGGCGTGGACTGGTGGTTATCTGCTAGGCAGCCCGATTGCTGGGTATATCCTCAGTGCAACAGGGAGCAATAAGGATGTACACAATTACCGCCCAAGCATCTTCTACGCAAGCGGACTTAGCGTGCTGGCACTTATTTTGGGCTTGATGACGAGGTTTAGGATCTCACGACGGGTCGCTTACAAAGTATAAACTATTGGAAGGGGGAAAACATAAGTTAATAAAGTTACGTATTGATAGTCTTGATAATATTGGAGAGGTGATATCCATGTACTACCTGATAGAAAAATCGACCTAGAATTAGACTCAATATTAAAACCTCGCGTATTAAGTCGGGTGTTTTTGAAGCAGCTTTAGCTGTACGTTCAACTAGAAGTAGGGGGATGATCACTCTCTAGGTATAGTTTAACTTAGGGCATGAGAAAGTGAAGGGATTCATGAGGAGACCCACAAATCACCGCCATGCAGCTGTTACCAGCTGCCCTCACAGATACCTTGTTGAACACGCCTTTGGCATCTTTGGCATGGTGTGGCGTTGGACTTTCATTGAAAAGTTTTCAACATCGGCAAACTCATTGCAACACCATAAACTTCCCACTTCAGATCCTAGTTCATGACCCTGCATCACTTCTAAGCTGCATCGATATGTTCCGGCACATTCGCCTCCGGGCTAGGCCCACAACTCGGCGGTCAGCAGTCCCGCACCGGCAGTTTCGGACCGGTCCACAGCACAACTTCAACTACACACCCCAGCCACAACCTACTTACTATCGCCCGCAGTCATGGCGCAGCCGTCTACGTGACATGGCTATTGGCTCCGGGATCACCATCGGCGCCTACCTCATATACCAGTCCTATCGCTACCGCAGGTTCGTAAAGGAGCTGAAGGGCACCGAGGAGGAGATCAAGGCCGTGCTAGCGAAGCGGCTAGAATTCAGCAATGCGCTCGCCGAGGCGCTGGAAGCCGGCGACCATGAACGGCTGAGGGAAGTCGTCTTCGAGTTCCACCGCGCGGCGTTTGCGCCTTTTGCCGAGATAGTCGAGGTCGGGCCCCTGCCCGGGTTCCCCGAGGGCGACGAGCTGTACGGCAAGGAGACCATTCCCGTGGAGGACACGTTGATGTTCGTGGAGCACGACCCGGCGGATAAGGATCGCGTCGCCGTCGTCAACGTTATCATCAACGCGGGGGTTGACGAGCTCGAGCGCGTCCCATCGGGCCAGGTCGTCCTCGCCGGCTCGAAGAAAGGGAAGCTAGGCGAGCTGCTTAGCCGAATGGAGATCCAGGCGGCTGAATGGAGGCGGGCAGGATCCCTGCATGAGGGTGATGACATTTACGTTGTTTTCACCATGCGAGACAGCAATGTCATCTTCGTCTACGTCAACAGCTACTTTCAGTCGATAAACATATTGAGCGAACAGGAGGCATTACCTGGAGAACCTGTATAGGGCCAGTGATTCTCCCCGTTGCCTTGACACTGCCTACGTATCCAGAAGAAGCTCATCCTCACTGGCTCACCTGGCGGAATCGACTTTGCAATCTGTGGCGCTCCAGGATACGACAGAGAGACCAATGCAAAGTCTCACAGGACGGTCTCGCTCGTCTATATCTAACTCTTCTGCTCAATCTATTATAATCATCCGTCCGGAGGTCAGGGTTATCTGCCTTCGGCTGGTCGAACCGGACTTCAAAATCCTTCAGTATGCGGAGTAGTTTTTACATCAGCGCCTTAGAAAGTACGTGCGATGCACTTTTTCAAGCCACATTTCGACATCGCAAATGCATAGCGTGAAGGGTGAAAGGCTTCATAAGGGGTCTACGAAATTCCCCCCTCCCCCCCCCCCCCCCACACACACTTTAGGAAAGCCAGGATTCAGCTCTTTTCTTTACTAGTTAGTTGCTAGTAATCTTTGTATACTTTATCACTCTAGATATGCTCGACCACCGACGCTGCCCACTATTGCCTGATTGTATGGCAAAGCCTAACCTTGCTAGGTATTTGTGCAATGGTACGAGACAAAACGGGGGAATGCAGGTGATCGTGAGGCTGGCAGCAGGGTCTCAACGAATAAAGACTACCTACTGGGCAGGATAGAATTCCTGGGTATTAAGTGCGTGTGAGCGTGTACTACTAGGTATATATAGTGGAAGGGCTTGATGGGTCTACGTACTACGGACCAAAGGTCAGGAATATAAGGCGGCATATGTATTACTATGGCTCACCACGATCTTGTAGAGATCATCATGTATCGGAAAAATTTGATAGCATCGTATTCAGACTAAGGATTGATTGCCAACTAGACAGCCATGTATGTAGAATACAAGTGGATACTCAAAACCGCTATAAGGGTATTTCTAGACCAAGATAAACCCTAGACCAAGCTGACAATGCCCGATGCGCGAGCATATTGTATACAATGCCGTAGTCGTGTATAGGAAACGTGCTTCATCCAAGCCATCTGGAGCCACACTCGCCTCATCACCCCCCTGCATCAACCGACCCCAAGTAGGCCAAGCTCCAAACAACAATCAAAACACGGGCTTTCATCCCCATCGTAACAATCATGAATGCCGCGAAGCTGACATAACCCTCGCGCAGTTCAATCTTTCGGGGCGTCATTTACATGCGGCAACTTCATTCCTCTCCTTTACACCCCCGACTCCCTTGCCCCAGTGTAAGCCCGAGCCAGCAGGCCCACCGCGCAAGGAGTCCCCTACAGCACCCGCCGAAGCACCAGCGCATTCGGCGCCTGTGGCGGCGCCACCGCAGGCGGCACAGGGCGCAAGACGGTAACACCACCCGCAACCGTCACGGGGCGCAGGACCGTAGCCGGCCGGAGGGTGGTCTGCTGACGCAGGACGACCGGTGGCGGCGGCTGGGGCCGAGCCGGCAGAAAGACGACCGGCGGCGGCGGCGGCGGCGGCGGGGGTGGGGGTGGTACGAAGGCTACCGGTTGCAGGACCACGCGCGGCGGCGGCGTGATGATGACCCGGGTCCCCGGTGGCGGGACTGGGGGTGGTTGGGGAGGGCCCTGAGGGGACTGGAATGGGTTGGACATTTTCGCTGTCCTGGCTGTTTGCCGGGGGTGTTGATTTGGTCTCGTTGAGACGTCGAGGTGGTGTATGTATGTATGTATGTTTGCGATCTGCCTGAGATCGTATGGATGTATGTATGAATAGTGTTTCGTGTAAGTAGAGCAAAGGAGGAAGGGAGTATGGGAGAGAAGAGCGCGCGAAAACGGTGCTTAAGTAGACAGACTTCCTGGAGATAATTCTGGCTTGTCAACCCGCGTCACAGGCACTGAAATCGTCATTTTGGATCGATGAACAGTCACTGCATCGCACGGCGGAGTCAAGCTGTGTCGATAGCATCGCATTGCTGTCAACCCAGAGCTGTGCGTGTTACGCCGGGGACTCTAACCCGCGAATCAACAAGAGGCCTTTGCTCTCAGTTGTGTAAGTCCATGTCTACATCGTATTGTTGAATGACGGGGCATTGGACGCAAAAAACGAGATACAGGGTGACGTCTGCCGGCCACGATACCTACCGGTTGGAATGTATGAAGTTTGCTTTACCCGCCATTGGAACAATAATGGCGGTTCTCATACGCACAATGCCTACTACGCACACTCTTCGCCTTGTCCTTGCGGTGACTGTCACTCCTACTCCTGTTGGGGATGCAGTGTTGGGCTTCCACGTAGCTTATATACTTAACGCAATGCCTAGTTTGATCTGATAACGCCATATGAAACAAAGCAGTGTTTGGGCCATTTGCGTTCGTGCTCGGTTAGTCTGATATGTGACTCATAGAGGACGGTGAAGCCTGGCTATGGGCATTGACTCGGTCGTCCTAGTTTGTTCGCTGAAGATTTCGGCAAATGTATTACTCTATATCGCATGCTTCCAGTCATATGCTCATCATCCCTAGTCAGCCACAATGGTTTAGAGACTGGGCTGAGTACTTCACCATGAACCAACTTAAGTTATATTCTGTCAGTGTTACGAATTTCCCTACGAAACAATATAGGTCCTTATGAGAAAATTGATTCTCTTACCACTCAAAAACATTGTAAACATTGACATGAGATCTCAACAACCGACATAAGACTATACCAGTTGGAGTCAGAGATCCACCCCCTCCTCTTGCATGCATTGGTTATCATACAGGTATGTGTATTATACGGCATATATTTGCTAGCTGGACACTTGCCTCCGCTACGAAACGTCCTTCGCCACCCTCATGCTATTCATTGCAGCTATCCCACACACTGCCACAATGGTGAAGTCTATTTCCCTCAAGCCGAATACATTACCTCTCTGTCTCTCTGCCTCCTTTTCTCTTTCTTGCCTTTCCTTTCTGAAACTATGTTTAGATATGTACTAACCCACGCACTGCCGAGGCGAAAATCATAGCAGACAACACCCTCTTCTCATAACTCCCTTTCCCACACCTCTTACGCCTGACTAAATTAACTAAGACCAGAATAAATTCCATTGATTCATACCAAAATGCCTAACCCTTCATATATAGTATGTACTTCAATAGAAACGAATATAACGTAGGTGTACTAGAGGCTTTGGGCTAGACATTGCTGAGTCCAGATCACCAAGAAACTCTAACATCTGTGCAAATGCGTGCGAATATGCAGTCAACTGGATATTTGTTGCATTATTGAAACTCCGAATAGTCAACAGCGACCTTACATAGTCCCCTACCAACCGACGCAACTTCAACGCACAAAATCGAGAACACCCACGCGAAGCCTCTTTCAAAAGGGGTGCAAATCCGCATCACCAAATATATCATGTATGTCCAACGGACAGGGCCGTATCTATATCCATTCTAACAAGCCGTTCTTTTGGTTTGGTATCTATCGATAATGCACGAATACCATTTCCTAACTCCCTGCCAAATATTTTCCCCGGTCCACAAACGCCATGCCATGCCAGCCACATACACTTGCACCAGCAACCGCACCCATCCTGATATACACACGTCCACAAAAACAACCAAGCCCTTTGAAAATAGACACCCTCCTAATCCCAGTACCGGATCACCCCGTCCATCCCCGCAGCGACGACCTTGCTGGTCTCCTGCGGGTGCCACTGCACGCAGGTGACGGGCTGGTCGCCGGCGGGCAGCTTGTGGTACATCTTGCAGGTCTTCCAGTCCCAGAAGCACAGGAAGCCCGCGCTGTCGCCGCTGGCCAGGAACTGCCCGTCCGGGCTGCACGCCACGTCGATGGCCGTGCCCGCGTTGTTGTGCCCGCGGTAGCTTTTCCTTTATTTCGCAAAGGGGGTTAGTCGTTGATAACTCGCAAGTTTACTAGCGTGGGAGGGGGAATGGAAGGGGAGCGGGGGGAGAAAGATATGTACATATGTGGATAGATACTGGGATAAAGGGGGGGGGGGGGGGAACTCACTTGCGGTTCTGTCGGAACTTGTCCGTGGCCCCGTACACGACGATCTGGTTGTCGGAGCTCTGGTAGGCGACGTACTTGCCGGAGGGGTGCAGCGCGGCGCGCGTCATCGGGTACATGTACGGCTCGGCGATGTACTTGATGGGGACGGGGATGTTGTAGTCCCAGGCGCGCAGGGACTTGTCGTCGGAGGTGGTCATGAAGCGGCGGTTGTCGTCGACGAAGGTGATCGTATTGATCGCGTTAAGATGGTGGTCGTACTCCTGCACGAGCTCCCGCGTGCGCGTGTCGAACTGCACGATCTTCTTGTCCGACATGCCCGCCAGGAACTCGTGCGCGTGCTCGGGGGATGGGTTGAATTTCACCACGTGCGGCGTCTTGCCCGTCGTGAACCGGTTGAGGCACGTCCCCGTCTCCGTGTCCCATAGCTTCATCATGCGGTCGTACGACGCGGACAGGAACCGCGTGCCCGACGTGTTGAAGCTGATGTCCGAGACGGCCTTGGTGTGGCCCGCGTAGCTGCGCAGGAGCTCCCGCTGGTGGTACACGTCCCAGATCTTGACGGTCGTGTCCGCGCCCGAGGACAGCAGCAGGTGCCCCGAGTTCGGGAAGAAGCGGAGCGCCGTGACGGCCTTGTCGCCGTGGTTCTTCCACGTGTGCACCAGCTTCTTGGGTATGAAGTTCGTGATGCTGCCGACGTCCTTCTTCAGGTTGACGTCGAGGTCCAGCGGCACGTGCATGTACGTGCGCCCCTGGTAATCGTATTCCTGCTCGCCGTGGAACGTCGTCGACTCCGCCCCCAGCTCCTCCACTTCTTTCCTCCTGCCCAGCGCGGCCGCAGGCGCCGGGACGACCGTGCCGCTCTCCACGACGTCGTCCTCATCTTCGTAGATGTACTCGACCTCCTCGTCGCTCGCGAGCTCCTCGTCCTCGCCGACTTCCTCGTACTCATCCTTCTTGTACTTCGCCCACGGCCCGACGTACGCGCCGTCGCCGTCCGCGATCGTCGCGTCGCCCTTCTTCTGTCTGGAGGCTCGTAACCTCGCCGCCTCCTCCTTGACCGCGGCGCCGGATTCGTATTCCCGCTCGGGGCCGCCTTTGCGCTCGATGGCGCGGTGTTTGCTGCGGAAGGTGTGTTCGCTGAGGAAGGTGTCCTCGGCGGTGCCGGTGAGGATGTTCTTGCGCTTCAGCGTGTTCGTCTCGTCTTTATACGGGTTGAGAGGCCCGAACTTAGGGCGCGCGAGATCCTCGCCGGTGTAGGGCACGACTGCGTGATCGGGTTCGGCATGTTCACGGACGATCAGCGCATCTTGCGGCGCCATGTTCGGCGGGTAGTCCCCAAAGTCTGCCATTTTGCCGAATTGTAGATGTTGTTGGTATCAATAAAATTCGAGGTGATCTTGGCCTAGAAATTTTGGAGCAGGTCAACGCGAAGGTATGCAAGTACAAAGTACATCGAACCAGCTAGTTTCCAGGTTAGGACCTCGGGAGCTTTGGCCACCCAGAACCCCCACGCAAAGGTGTGGGTACATACGCTCACGTGCATCTTCCCTCGTCTGATGCAATTATCAGGACGAACGAACATAGCCTGAATATTCCGTACTGGGCGCAAGAGAATGGCAGATTGATTACGAATAACACTCGAGGTAGTCAACAAGACGCATAGTTGTTTGGGTATTATGTAGTGCTTCATTACTGTATGTTTCAAGTTCTGCCCATAAAATCAACACTGCTCGCGCTGAATCGCGCATGTGGGCCATTCCCAGGCGCTCATCTTCCCCATCCCATCTCCATTGCATCACAGGTCTGCTGCAATAGAGACCGGTAGACAATTCTGACGCTAATCCGAGACTACTGTCCTTCGCTTCATCGATTCGTTCAAAGCCCATTTCTCCTGTCCAAGCATATCCATCAAGAGTCGCTCCAGGTTGTCTAAATTGAATACAACAACCGCTCAGCAAGCCGCAAGCCTCTGAAAAGGTCCCGGCTTCCATGGCTCATGAGAAGATCTGGAAGTCGTCCAGGTTGCACCGTATATGTCACTGTGTCCTAGTTCGTGGCCCTTTATTTCGTCTCGTCCTTGATCAAGGCGACGATCATGCTGTACAGGTAGAAGAAGAACATGACCAGGTGGAAACCCAGCTTGATGAATGATTCCTGCGCATAGGGTTAGATCAGATATTCCAGCATCTCTACACACCTCTCGAGGGCCCTTACCTTCTTGTGAACATTTAGCTTCCGGAAGATCTCGGTGGCATCCAGCAAGTGCGTGTTATCAACGATCCTGTGAAACACGTTAGTGCCCTTGGCTTAAACTTTAAACAACCGCAGCGGAAATAGAGCGCAACATACTTCTTGATATTCCAGGAGAGGAGCGGTAGGTTGAGAATCAGAGCCATCCAGTAGCCGTTGATGAGGAACAAGAAGGTCAGGAATCCATGCACCGCAGCCTCGGGGATGATGTAGGTGTTCAAGCGGTTGCAGAGATCGATGGGGTTGATGTAGTCACTATAAAGAAGGGAGTTATTAGCCAAGCTATCTGTATCTGTAGCATCTGTAAGGGACGAAGAGAGATGTGTATATAGAGGGAATGACGTAGGGTATTGAAACATTTAGCGGAGCTCGAAGCCAAGCGACAAGCTCCTGATGTCGGAACTTCCGTACATACCATTCTAAATCGCTGTACATAATGGTGAAAAATACTTGGAGGAACAGATTGACGGCATTTATCAGCACGGCGAAGAGGTAGAGCCACGCTTCGCCCGACATGGTGACGGTGTTGTATTGTTATGATCGGGCTGGGGGGAGAGAGCTCGCGCCGACTGAAAATAATAACACAGCAGATCTAGCCTAGCAACAGAGCTCTCAGACAATCGCTCGGTGAACAATAGTCGTGAGTTGTAACTCGAGCTTTATTTGTCTGTGTCTGTTTGGGCCGAGGATGCTCGCTGAGGGGTATCGAGGAGGAGGAGGAGCAGGATCGGGGGTGGCCAAGTTTGAGTGAGGCGCGCGAGAGAGATGGTGGAAGTATTCCTGGAAAGTGACGGAGATAAGCTGGACAGCCCCAAGTCGAAGTTTGTCCTGATGCTGTTGTTACGGAAATTTTTATTTGATGTGGCAGTTTTTGATGATACGTGTCGTCTAATTGTGAATAGGCAGGTTTGCTGGATTCCGCGAAACCAAGGGTAATTGTAGTTTATACAATTAGTTGGTTTTTGGCAAAAAAACTGCAGGCCGGTGATTTATTTGTGTGGGCGGATGATGAAAGCGGTTCGCGCGAGGAGGGAGAAAAGGCTGGCAAGTGACTGCGGAGGAGTTCGAGGCTTCTCTGCTAGGTTCTCTGCGTTTGGGCTGCTGCTGCTACTACTGCTGCTACAAGCTTGGAGCTTCGGCTAGGTACCTACACAGACCACCCCTACACCTACCCTTAACTCACCCCCCTGTCCGTTATTCACCCACCCACTTCTGCCACTCCCACCTGCAAATTCGATACCTGCACCGTTAGGTTGGAGGCTGGAAAAAGTGGAGGCAAACGGATCCACTAAATGCTAGGTACTTAAGCATATACGGCTTACATACATACGGGTTACCCACCTAGGTAGGTACCTAGCTGCCTAGGCTGCCTACCTACAGGTGTAGCTTGTGCCATGTGGTTGGGCTCACAAAAATAATCAGGGGCTGACTTGGCCGCGACTGTACAAATCATGAAGTAGAAAAAGTAAAACAAAGCAATGAGGTGAATTCGGTGAACACCGAATAAAAGGATTGCATTATGCATTGCTACTCGCGCTTTGAATGGCTAAGTAAACTAATACTAGGTAGGAGGCATTTGATGCATGCAAAGATGATAGGTATTGGTGAACATTTCGTCGTCTGTCTCCTGCCAACTGTATTATATGTATGCCTCCGTCTCTTTAAGTTGTGACAAATTCTGGCAGTCTGCGGCACCCATGAAACCTAGGGCCATACTATGGCTATAACTCATCATGAATTACATGCTATCAGCTGCCATTTACACCATTTTGAGGTGAGGGCATGGGTACAGGCCCACCGGGCGAGTTCTCTGTCCTCGCTGTCAAAACCTCTACTCCAGTCTCGGTTACAAGGTACGTGTGTTCTGGATAGGTTGTCAGCAAATAGCTTCCTCTACAGTGACAAGGCTGGGTCGACTTACCGAACTGGGCAGTTCTTTTACCGTCAATTGTAGTGCTGGTCCAGTTGTCTGGCCATGTGACGTCACGGTACTTACCCAACGCAATCATGGGCTCGATAGTAAAGGTCATGCCAGGTTTACATTCGCCCACGGCCTTGTTCTTTGCATAATGCGGCACGTTAGGCGGACAATGGAACAGGCTGTTGACTCCGTGGCCGCAGTACGTCCTGATAACGCTGCAGTCTTTGGACTTGGCATGCTTCTCAATGGCATTTCCGAACTCTCGAATCAGTGTTCCCGGCTTAATAAGTTTGGCTGCTTCATCTAAGCATTCTCGAGCTGCCTCGACCACCCTGACCGAGTCCGGGTCCGCCTTCGCTTTGTCGCCTACGTAGTAAGTCTCGTTTAGATCGGCATGGTATCCCCCGTGGTATATCGAGACATCCAAGTTAATAATATCGCCATCTAATAATACTCGTTGATCGGGGATGCCGTGACAAATAACTTCGTTCACCGAGGTACAGATAGATTTGGGGAAGTTGTTGTAGTTAAGGGGCGAGGGGTAGGACTGCGACAATTAGTATCCTGGTAACACTGTTGCTCCTGTACGACTCACTTCTCGCTCTATGCAAGCCTTATGGCAGACTTCATCGAGGTAATCTGTTGTGACGCCAGGCCTAGCCTCGGCCGCAACAATATCTAAAATCTCTCGCCCTAACCTGCACACCTTGCGCATAGCTTCCTGGCCCTTGGCATCGAGTATGTCGAACTTGTTTCTATTGATGAATCGCTCGCTATTCGGGTAGCCGCTCTCCGCGTAATCGGGATGCGGTATCGACTTGGGGATCCTGCGCCTTTCGGACAGTGGGTAGACAGGTCGAAGCGGGCCGGTGTATGCGAAGGAGGGAAACGGGTTGAAGAAGCCGGTTGCTGGATCAGGTTTAGATACGACCCTTGGAGTGCGGACATGGTCAAGAATACTATTCTGTGTCTTGCCTTGGGCGGTCTTGTGCAAGGCCTTGTGTTCACTCTGGCGACGGGCACGGAAAGTCAGCATCGAGTACAACGGGTGGACGGAGGTTGAAGCATACGGACCCAGTTCTTCTTGAAGCAATCCTGCGAACAGAAGTTGCTGTCCTTGATGCCCATTTTCAAACAGGTGGGACACTGCAGCGCGGACGCATCGTTTTCACATCCTGCGCCAAGGCACTTCTTGACGGGCTGGTCCGCGGCCATGATGGAGGGGCTCGCTCGAGGTCGATGATCGAGGTTGACGATCGAGGGAAAGTCGATATGGGAAATATAATCTGAAGAGCCACACTTCCTAGTCGCAAGCAAGCCGTGAACACAAGAGAGAGGTCAACTGGGCTGTCGAGTCCAGATTTTCATAGCAAGGCGCAAGAGAAAAAGGACAAAAAAAAAGGCTGTAACTTAATTGTTGTAAAACAAAGGGCGTGCCGAAGGCTTAAGGCGCAGTGCCGTTGGTGGCCCCACTCTAAAATGCGAACGCTGCTCCCGCCGGCCAGTGACCCAGTGGGCACCTTATCGCCGCACCCGTTTCATGCAAAGTTCTTGACGGGATGCAGATCTTTACTACGTATTCACTTATGGGGGCCGCCTGTTGCATACATGTACTGCGTACTCCGTAAATTGCCTGATACAGATCCCTGTAAATACATACAGCTTACAACAGACCGTTTTTGTACCAAATATAGTAGTATAATCTGTAGGTTATATACACATAAGATTAGTACATATCCGTTACGACCTATGAGAAGTTTTCGCCTCTTAGACAACAATTATTCAATAAGCCTGAAAATAGTAGTTGGATATTTTGGATATTACCCTCAATTACCTAATGTAGTGTACTACCGAAATGTATATGGCACTATCTGCTCCGTTGGTACCCGGCCGTACCCGGCAGTTCCCACTGAAATGGGTCGAGACTGATGATAGTTTCGAGTCATTATCCATCGTCACTTCCATCTAGTAAACGTTCATATCATGTAAGGTTACGACTTTTAAACATATCTATTCAACATTATAGTGATGCCTATCGTATTTGCCTTCTATCAAGAATGGCTAATCAAAAATACGTTGTAGTCGGCGCTGGTCCCGTAGGATCGCTGGCTGCGTTGTATGCGGCTAAGAGAGGTCATGATGTTGAGATTTATGAGCTCCGCGGTGGTCGGTCTAAAGTTCCTTAGAATCCTTCACCAAACCTCCAGTTCATATGACATGTGAAACTCGAAAACTAACACTATGCAGATTTACGCGACCCGTCAACAACGCCTCTGAATTTCACCAAGTCTATCAATTTGGCTCTGTCCGAAAGGGGCATCAATGCTATGCGCCATGCTGATCAACAGGAGCTTCTTGATCATGTATTCTCGGCGACCATTCCCATGCGAGGAAGGATGATCCATGGAAAGCGACCATCTGGTGAGCTGTTCGAGGAACCCCAGGATTACGATATACACGGAAGGGTGAAGGCCTCTTGCACTTTCGGTTGATATGAAGACCAATCTACTGACTTTTCCGAACAGACAATATTCGCTGTTGATAGAGCCGGTCTCAATACAAGGCTACTAGATATACTAGGCAAAATGCCCAATGTGAAGTTCTTCTTCGACCACAAGCTCACGGGTGCCGACTTCAAGCGGCGCAAAGCCTGGTTCGAGGTAAAGGATCAAGAAGGTTCATCAGGTCGGCCAGAGGAGGTCGAAGTGGATTTCGATTTCATGATAGGTGCAGATGGCGCACACTCCGCCGTCCGGTATCACCTCATGAAGTTCACGAGAATGGACTACCAGCAGAAGTACATCGACACGCTGTGGTGCGAGTTTCAAATCAAGGCTAATGAGAAAGCCGACCCGGAAGACCCAAAGTCCATATTCCGGATATCACCTAACCATCTTCATATATGGCCTGGAAAGCAGTTCATGTTCATCGCCATCCCCAGTGAGGTATGTAACAGCACTCTCGACACAATATTATTATTACTAACACCGCAAAAGGATGGATCCTTCACGTGTACTCTTTTCCTGCCAGGCGCCGAAATTGCAAAATTGGAAGCAGACTCGTCTAAGCTGCCAGCATTCTTCGATCAGCATTTTCCAGGGGTAACCTCGCTCATAGAGCCCAGCGAGCTAATCGCATCATTTGCAGCCAACCCGCATCTCCCCCTTATCACCATCAAGTGCCAGCCCTACCACTACTCGACATCCGTCGTCATCCTAGGAGATGCCGCGCACGCAATGGTCCCATTCTACGGGCAGGGCATGAACGCCGGGCTCGAGGACGTCCGCATCCTCTTCTCGATCCTCGACAAACACGCAGCAGCCGAGGACAACAACCCCGAAAGCCCCGGCACGATCGACGCCGCGTTGCAGCGAGGCGTGGCGCTCGTGGAATACTCGGCGCTGCGCATCGACGACGCCCACGCCATCAACGATCTCGCGCTGCAGAACTACGTCGAGATGCGCGACTCGGTGCTGTCCCCGACGTACCGGCTGCGCAAGTTCCTGGAGGAGTTCTTGTCCGCCCACGTGCCGAGCCTGGGGTGGCACACGAAGTACTCCCGAGTCAGCTTCGGAAACGAGAGATACTCGGAGGTGGTGGCGAAAAGTGAGCACCAGGGAAAGGTCCTGCTGCGTGGACTGGTGGCGCTGCTCTTTGGTCCTGTTATTGCGGGTGCTTTTGGTCTATATTGGACGCGGCACCGATCTCTTGCGGGTGGAAGTCTATTGGCTGTCATTCGTGACTTTGTAAAGGGATTCTACAAGTCGTAAGAAACGTCATGTTCAACAGTGCGATAACCGTGCTTTGTCAGGGAGCAGTTAGGTAGTCTGCCTTTGGTTGAGACGATTGAATGCAGAGAATCGACTTGCAAGCTTGCAGAATAACTAGGCAGGTTAGGCCTGAACTATGACTATGTATGACTAAGGTTGATATCGAGAGTAGTTCAATAATGTTTCATGTAAAGACCCCAGCTACTTTTAATGGTATTGTCTTCTATTATCCTCTTCATCTCTTATGTACATGATATAGTTGAGCTACCATGCAGGACTATGATAGTGAGGGGAGCTCGGGAGCGGACATAGCGGAGTATTTCTGCAGTAGAGCGGCATTTTCATCTCTATCCTGCAAGCGTCCGCTCACGTGAGCGGACATTTTCTCCTTGAGCTATACTAGGAGTATCTACTCTCAGGCCATTAAACGTCATACCAGATCCCTATGCTCGAAGAACAGGAGGAATGATACTACTCGCATTATCTTAGGTCTTACAGTCTGGATAAGCTAGTCTATGGCCATACATCTCACACCGTCTCTCGGTACACATATGTAGGTCTTCGGAGATCAATGCAAAGCTTGAGTCACCCTGATGATCAAGTAAGATTGGCTTTCAGTAAAAGATCTATAAGTCGGACTATGGAACACAAGTCCGCTCCTGCTTTCTATTGAGAGCGGACTACCCGATTAAAGAGTGATTATACTATTAACTTGACGTAAAGTGACCAAGATCAATGGTTCCTACAATGGACCGCAGAGCGAGATTTGCGTGTAACGCATGTCGGTACGGTGTCTATTAGCTCCTCACCTACTCGCTACTCACTCATAATCCATAGGAGATTGAAACGGAAGTGTCCAAAAGAGCTACCATCCTGTTCGTTGGTGAGTGACGGTCTAGTAAGGGAACCCCATAATCTGCAGATATTGACACCATTATTAGTGTCTTCGGCTCGGTAAACCGTGCACATATCCGTCGCGGGTGCTAGATGCATGTGCAGCTTCGGATATAGAACTAGGCGCCAACATTTCCAGTGGGGATGTGAGAGACGATTTACAAAGCCTGGGCAGCTCACCCTCAAGGCCTCAGCTAAGCGTCTCTGAGAATGGGGCATCGGAGCAGGGTCGCACCAGCGCCTTTCCAGCTCTGTACTTCCTCGACTCCGAAGCCTTCACCAAGCTGCTGCCCTCCGACTGTAGTCACTTCACCAATATCGGGACATTCTCCCTTGATCTCTCATTGGAGGCGCATACGCTCTACGAAGAATACTTCTCCGCTATCCATCCATGGCTGCCTATCCTGAGCACGAAGCGCATTCGCCGGAGCATGCTGGAAACTGGGCTAGCCGCAGACGGGGTCTCGACGCTGCTGTTCCTCTGCATGAAGCTGGTGTCGGAGCCCCTGCCACCGGACACACCGGCCGCAGCAAATCACCTGTACGGAAGCGTGCAGGAGATCTTACTGAAAATAGAGAACGCATGCCTGCCGTCTCTTCAACTCCTGCAATCTATCATACTACTCTCTATTTACGAAATTGGCCACGCGATATATCCAGCTGCATATCTGCGTGTTGGTCATGCTACGAGGCTAAGTATCATGATGGGATTTCACGACCGTAAGCACGCGGCCCAGCTGTTCATGGGAACAGTCACATGGACTGCGCGAGAGGAGGAAAGGCGTGCCTTCTGGGCTGTCTTCTGTCTTGACAGGTTGGCTTTCCCTCACTAAGGTATCAAACCGTCTGCACCATCTCACTTATATCTAGGATCGTCAACCAAGGCGTTAATGGTCTGCCCCTATCGGCCCCTGAGCCGAGTCCAGGAGAGCTCCTGCCGTCCCCCGAAGCGCAGTGGGACGAGGGTGCAATTGGCTTTAACGAACCCCTATTCGCATCTTCGTTCTCCGATGACACGAGCCTGGGGTCGTTCGCCAATGTGTGCCAGGCGGCGCACGTGCTTGGTCGCGTCTTACAGCACCGCGACGAAACCACCGCGAACATCGCGCCCGGCTTTCGGATACCCGAGGCCAAGCAACTCCACTCGATCCTCGCATCTCTATCGTCGCATCTCCACAACATCTCTAACGACATATCTGCTCCCATTGGCTCTCTATCCGTAGCGTTAGCCTTGTGCTTTTCTGCTCGCCTCATCCTGTACGACATCTACGCTTGCAATGAGACATACTCGAGCAATCACAATAGATCCTCCGAGGAAGCAGAGATGCAGCGAGAGGCCATGGCAGGCATCCCCGAAGTAACCAAGGCCACCTGGCAACTTGCGAGGGGGATTCTTGAATTCGTCAAGGCTGATGCCAGCCAGCAAAGCAGGCTCAGCCCGCTCCTGTGCCATTGCTTGTACGCTGCGGCGGGTGAAAGCGAGTGGTTCATCCTCGAAGACGAGGATTCGGATGCGGCTACGTGGCTGAAGGATACGGTGGAACTTCTGCAGCTGATTGGAAGGCGCTGGCAGGTCGCCGGTAAGTGTGTGTCCAGGAACGAAAGCTGTAAATGCTAATGAGGATCCAGGGGTTTATCTATCAGAAATAAATAAGTGGCCAGGATATTGTAACTTAAGAAAATGAATATCGAGTTTCGTTTTTCAAGGATGCTGGAAAGTTTTCATGTGGTGTGATATCGGTCTATGTCCCTATTGTGCTTAGAGATGCCTAGGTACTCTGGGAAACTCTAGTCTGCTATATGAATCTCCTTGAACTTTTTCGTGTTATTCGTGATGGCGACTTCGACGGGGATGCGCTCCATGCTACTCGCTCCAAAGAATCCATGCACCCCCTTAGTTCGTGAGAGGACATACTCTGCGTCCTGCACCTCGGCGATTGGTCCACCATGACACAAGACGATCACATCCTCTCTTACTTTCACAGCTGACTCCCGGATATCTTGTATCAGCTTTACACAGTCATCTAGACTCTTCCCAGTCTTGGCACCAATCCCTTTACTCGTAGTCAAACCCATGTGCGCAACAATGATATCGGCACCAGCCTTCGTCATGCTCACGGCCTCTTCAACATTGAAAACATACGGCGACGTGACCAAGTCCAACTCATGAGCGATCCGCACCATCTCGACTTCCAACGCATATCCCATCTCCGTCTCCTCGAGATTCGCCCTGAACGACCCATCAATGAGGCCGACGGTGGGAAAATTCTGCACGCCGCTGAACCCCAACTCCTTCAGCTGGCGCAGGAACTGCCGCATGTCGCGGAACGGATCCGTGCCGCACACGCCCGCGAGCACCGGCGTGTCCTTCACGACGGGCAGCACCTCCTTCGCCATGTCGACGACGATCGCGTTCGCGTCGCCGTACGGCATCAGCCCCGCCAGCGAGCCGCGCCCGGCCATCCGGAAGCGGCCCGAGTTGTAGATGATGATCAGGTCGACGCCGCCCGCCTCGACGAATTTGGCGGACAGGCCAATGCCGGCGCCCGCGCCGACGATCGGGCGGTGCGACGAGATGACATTTCTCAGGCGCTGCAGGATCTCTTGACGGGGAATCGGAGCCATGTTGCGCTGGTGTAGGGACGGCGGTGGCGTGAATGTTCCCGTGGTTGGGAGGAGTAAGAGCGAATGGTTCGGAGGTGGCGGCGCCTTCGTCAGATCTGATACGTAATGCATGCAGCCGCCCCGACGTCCCGTCCCGCCTCTTCCCCACCTGTGGCTGATTAAGTCATATGCGTACTTTCTTTTCCCGTCCACATACATACGACCAGCAACACTAGAGCTGTGAAGACACCAGACATATGACCCAAGTGGCTTTTCGGGGAGATTTTAGTGATGTAAGTCATTATGGCTAGTCCCGAAACGTCGATTGCGGTGATCGGTACGCTGGATACAAAGCTGCCCGAGTACCTCTATCTCCGATCTCAGATACTCCACCACGCCCCATCGGCCAACGTCGTCTTAATCGATGCAGGGCGGAGTCCGACAAACCATGAAGCCATCACCGTACCGCAACCGGAAGTTCTGAAAGCCAGCGGGTACCAAGGGGAGGATGGACCCCTGCAATCGCTCCCGCGCGGCCAAGTCGTCAAAACCATGACCAGTGGGGCCATCCGCACTGTCCGGCAACTGCACGCTCAGGGGCAGATCCAGGCGATTATCGCCCTCGGCGGGAGCGGCGGGACCAGCATCGCGGCCGCCGTGATGCGGGAGCTCCCGCTGACCTTCCCGAAGCTGATCGTCTCCACGGTCGCCTCGGGCGACACGAGCTCGTACGTCGCGGAGTCGGACATCACCATGATGTACAGTGTCGTCGACATCGCCGGACTCAACGAGGTATTGAAGGCCGTGGTGGAGAACGCAGCTGCGGCCATCGTGGGGATGGCCAAGGCGTACGTCGAGAGAGGTAGGAGAGCCAAGACGGGGACGGAGAAAAAGGGGATCGGTATTACCATGTTCGGCGTCACTACAAAAGGGGTTGAGGCCGCACGGGCATGGTTAGAAAATCAAGGCTTCGAGGTCTACGTGTTCCATGCCACTGGTGCAGGCGGACGTGCCATGGAGCGGTTAGTAAGAGAAGGACGGCTAGATGGCATCCTGGATTTGACCACCACCGAGCTGGCCGACGAGTTGGTCGGTGGTGTCTTCAGTGCCGGTGAGAGTAGACTAACGGCTGCTGCGAAAGCGGGCTTGCCCCAGATTATCAGCGTTGGCGCTTTAGATATGGTGAATTTCGGCCCCAAAGAAACTGTTCCCATGAAGTTCCAGGGGAGGAAGCTGTTTGAGCACAACCCGTCTGTAACACTTATGCGGACAAATGACGGGGAGTGCCAGGAGCTTGGAAGGAGGTTAGCTTCTAGGCTCAAGAGGAATTGCACAAAGCCTGAGCTGACCGAGGTATGGCTTCCTCAGAAAGGTATCAGCGCGATTGCTGTTGAGGGTCAAGCATTCCATGATAAAGCAGCGGACGAGGCGCTCTTTAATGCCATAACGAATGAACTCAATGGTAGCGATATAAAGGTCGTAGAGGTTGATTTCGATATCAACGAGAAGAAGTGGTCTGACGGTGTAGCCCAGAGGCTAAAAGAGCTAGTTAAGCAGTCAAGTTCAAGTTAGGAATTGTGAAATAATAGGCGTAGAATACTGGAAATGGTTACTGAATAAAGCCAAATGCCGGTTACCAAAAGTCTAGGGCCTTCTAAGGCCCATTGTGACTCCTGATACCGCTCATGTTATGCATTATCTGCGGTATCACAGTGTGGCTTGGTGGCTTGCATGGCAATGGTGTTCTTCAACAGTCTCAATACTTTGCTAATAATTTTCTGCGCGTGGCAATTAGAAAATAAAATAGGGTAATACCTATAATGGCGATCGGACTAAAGCTCTTGGAAGACCACAATTAAGGGTTTCGAAGGGTGAAAGCTTCGCTGATGGGTTATTCCCAGCTCGACAGGGAGAGTAGCATTTCCCTCCTGTAAAACATATTCTACATACCAAAATGAGCTGAATTTTCTGCATTTGACGGCGATAACTGAATTTAGTTCCAATGAGTATATGATCGTCTATCGTCACAAATTCCTGGTGCTTCCTACTACTTAATCAAATCTGAACTACCTATCTAATGTCCTATACTTCTGACACATTTTAAATGCTAATTCATATTACACCCTTAAGCCTCACCTAACAATTTTGTAGTTCAGGTCATTTCTCGACGAGTTTTTCAAGTGGATTCAGGATTCAGGGGGAAATTTGGGGGAATTTAGCGTATTGCCCATCAAATCAAGCGTGAATAGCTTCAAGTCAATTGAAAAATTCAATGATGTGGTTTGATTCGATTTGACTTAATGGAAACGCTGCATGGTAGTCAGCCCCATCTACAACGCCTTGCCTTGCAACTCCACTTCGGTCCTTTCCCAGAGCTTCTTGACCAGCTCCTTATCAAGCACGTAACCAGTCTCTATTCCACCAACCCCAATAAGTTTGTAGTACGAACTACTAGTAACATTAGAAGTAGCCGTCTAGAGCTGATTTTTGGCTCCGTCTTCGACTGAACATGCCGACTCGGGTGCAATGACGGTTGCTAGATGGCGCATGTAGTCGTCTCCGTGCTCACATGCAAAGAGGTCTGTCTTTACACTGCCAATGTTGACCGAAACAGTGAACTGTATGTATCTCTTATCAACCTCCTGGGCATGTAGAAGGCTTCATTAAGCTATGCTGTAACTTGGGCTTTGCCTACTTATAGGATTCTGCTATACGGAATTTGAAGCCGGCAAATACCTCGTTCAAATAATCTTTGGAGTTTCAACTACTGACTTGTCAAGACATTTGAATTTAGGCAGAAATCGGCCCGAAGAACAGCCAAAATATAATTGAATCAGACGTGTGTGCTCTATTAAAGTTCTATGTATATTCACAGTGTAACAATGCTTTGTCACTCTTGCGGATTGCCTATGGTGTCATGTATAATGCTGGGTTGGTGTAATGGATTAAACAGCCACTAAATGAACTTGGACGTTCACCTAGTACTAATTCTATCCCAAAATGACATCAAAGGTTTAACTATGGGCAGTCACCTAAACATGGTTGCCTTCTGCGCAAGCAGCCTCTTGTGCAACTCTCTTTGCTTTAGCCCGCTTCTTCTCTTCTCGCCTCTTCTGAGCTTTAATTCGGCATTTTTTGCACTGGGTAGTCCCAGGTACCTCAAGTATCGAGTGCTCGTGACACCTTGGACATAAACCTTTCGCCAACCAGTCATGATATAATCCTTGATCATATTCTCGGCGATACTCTTTGCTGCACTTTGTGCAATCACAAACTTTTTCTCCCTCGCTCATTCGTTTCTTGTAGCGGTGAGACGGGCACCTTTTTGAGCCATGAACCGGGGCTTGTGTACAGGCCCACCAAGTACACACGCCACTTGCAGGCAGTGGAGGTGCACTGCTTTGTTCTAAATGCGGTCGAGAACATTCACCTTCAGGTGAAGGCGGCGGATCGCTACAAATAAAGGTAATGTCCATACGATTCGTCGTTTTTGGTATCGGGGGATTCATTGTTGCCATTGCTGTGATCTTTGTCTTACCTCGATCAAATTGCCACGGCGTGCTTGGTTTGTATGAGAGAGAACTTACTCGCCGGCAATAAATTATTTTATATTACCTCTGATTGTTCAACTAACCTCTATGGTGATTGGAATTCAACGTCGTAGTCTATGTCCAAGTGTATTGTCTTAAACAAAACGTCTGTCTGGTCCCTTAACAAAGATAGGTACTTTCCAAGGCTATTCGGCTACGTATACAAGCCTCTGTCACCTTTTGATCATCGAATTCCGAGTAGCCATATACTACAGTCGAATTATTTAATAAATCTGCTAGTAGTAAATCAAATGCAGGGGGTGGCAGATGGACATTATAAGGTTGGGTAACATTGTTCTTTAGTCATTTCTTTTAAAGAGAACACTGGAGAAGGGCTGCTGTGGCTACCTGTGTAATCACCGTTACAGTATGTTCAGACCACACCATGTGTGTTGAAAATAGATGTAGGCTATGAGTGTCGTACCTAGTAGTTTTCATGAGGGAGACATCATCACTAGACACCAGGAACGTATATCATCTCCAACAAGATTCAAGACATTTTATGGTTTACACACCCACAACCTGATAGATTCACTGAGAACTCGACCAAGGGACTCGTGCACTACCTAAATAATAAGTTAGTCGTCGTAAAAAGTATCAGCGGCAACCGATCGCTACTGTTAGGGATGCCTTCCCAAGAGCTGTGGCTAGGTACGTATAGAGCGAGTTTAGTCTAGTTCCTAACAGCACTATTGGTATTCGCTCTATTAGCTTAATTTCAACAATACCGCTATAAAGTCAGAGATGAGGTGTTCAAATGAGTTCATTTAGCAACACAGGCGAAGCGAATAAATAATAGAACTAAAGTTCAGGAGTTTTATTCCATGTAGTTCTTAAATTAGTGAGGGTTATAAAAGGAATATGTGTAAGCTGTTGAAATACAGGGTTAATGAGGCTTAGATTGACTTGAGGTTCAGCTATTCTAGAGTGGCAGATGGCCTGCTATATATACACAATGCTACTATTTGTGCCTTGTACTATACCAGTCCTTAACCCTCAATTCAACATAAGCTTAGCTAATACAGTTTACATAAATATTAACCGACACACGGTGCAAGGGTACCGTGAGGTGGTGCGGGTTTATACACGACACCTTCACTCCCGTGGCAAAGTTGTACCGGCCACGCCCACACCGGTGGGCAACTTGGTGGTCTCTCGACGGCGCGTGTTGGAGTTGGTGTGGTGCGGACAAGAAGAACATGATGCGGTGAAGCGGCCACTTGTTGGCGCTACCCCGGGCTGAGAGTTTCTTGACGGGATATCCCGCCGTATCTGTTTCGACGCCGGATACTATCCAGCAGTCGTGGATGGTGGCGGCGGGGTTGGTCAGGGAGACTTTCTCGGTGATCTGCGCCCCACCGCGTTAATATAGCGAAACTTACCCTAGAGTGAATTACCTTAGAGTAAGTTACCCTTAAGCGATTTCATAAAAATAAAAATGCTTAAGGTACGCGTATTTAGTAATAATAATACTGGTGATCTTTGTCGGTATGCTTTTTAACTTACCTCCTCCGCGAACTTTCGCCAAGTCAGCTTTCTCCCGTCGCCATGCCACATGGGCATTTTTAACTCCGACCCGGAGCCACCAAGTGTTCCTAACATGGCGGGAGGGAGGGCGGCGAGCCAAGACTCGAAACCGGCGCTAACTATAGCACCGGCTGGTGGAGGAGGAGAAGTTGGGGTGAGGGTATATGGGCGTTAAGCGGACGTCGGCGCGTTCTTGTCGAAGTCGTCATCCCACTTTCTTTTAATGGGGAGGGCGACGGCGTTGGCGGACAAAGGGGCAAGGGGAGTGCGTTAGTTCGACATCGTGAATATTGTCGTCGTCGAGCGTTGGTGTTTTAAGCTGTGGAAAAAAAAAATAAAAATCCAAGTTCTCGACATTAAGGTGTGAAGACTTCTAAGGATGGGAATAGTTTTTTTTTTTCCGGTCGCTTATGCCGTCGCTTCGAATATGCCGTCAAGTCACGGTCCACACGGACCACCTGTGGTATGTGGCCCGTGCATGAATTAGTCACCCACCGGGGTTAGCCCGGCGGGGTCCTCTTGAACGAATTTCCTTAGCGCGCACTTAGGAAATTTGTTCCTCTTTTCCTCATCTTGCGATTTCAATATAACAGCTAGTAATATTAGAGCCTTTGCCTCTAGCAATTACCACACACCGTGATATGTCGCTTTAAATATGCTATCGCTTTAAATATACTGTCGTTATTTATTATTATTTTATAACATTATTGTTATTTATTAAAATCTTTTATTAAAATTATATATATAAAAGTTATTTAAAATATAACCTTTTAATTATTTTTTTATATAATAATTATATTATTTATTACTTTATATATTTATTTTATAATATTATTTTTTATTATATTATAATTATTTATGTTTTTTTACATTTAAACGGCAGTTTTAATTTAAAAAACGCTTATATTATAAACTTTAAACTTATTATTTTTAATTATATTTACTTTATTAACGTCGCTCGCGTTTACTTTATAAATATTTACTTTAAAGTTACATTATACCTTTTATTTTATAATATTAAATAACTTTATAAAATAACGCGATTATAACGGCTTAAAAAAAAGGCGGCGCGTGTTATGTAATAAATATATATTACTAAAAATTATAAAGTAAGGAATAAAAGGTTAGCTAATTATTATATGACAGCCTGACTTAAAAAAACCTCCTCACTTAATTACCTAAGCTATTTAATTAAGCATGTGGTTTAATAAGTCACATATATAAAGCTTAGGGTATGCTATAGCTTATAAAGCTTTATAATACTTTATAAAGCTTATGTTATAACATTATCCCCTTAAATCTACTATATATAATAGCTAATAATAGCTAGCTTATAGCACACCTAATATATATAAAAATTAACCTAATTATTACTGCTTTTAAAAAATAATTTTTCGACTTTATTTAACCCTTATATCTTAATCTATATAAATTATATAAAACTTAATATTAGCATTAAATAAACTTGTTAAAATTTTAAAAATTAAATCTTTTAAAAGGATTTTATTAATTTATTATATTTTTTTACGATTATTTAATATCGACCACTATAAAGCCACACACTTACTACTATATTATGAAAGGCCGTCACGCTAAAATGTAATTTTATAATGCCAAATAAGTGTTTATTTTCTAACTAAAAAAGAAAAGAAAATCAAGAAGGTATATCGGCATAGCTTGTAAGCATTTATACTAGCTCTCGAGAGCTATGCTGCTATATCGGCTTATGATCGCCGATATTCCCCACTACGGCACAGCCCATTATATATATAGCTATTATAATTTATTTTATATCCTCGTTATCGGCGAGTAATTTGCGGAAGTTCGATTTATATAATAATAACGGGCATTTTATAATATCGTAAGTTATATCGCTATAACATTAACACTACTAAAAACGCTTTTTAATACGACATTTCTTATAAGTATTAAATATAGCTATCGGGCTATCGGGAGTTTAAAATAACGCAATTTTAAGTAGCTAAGCACCTTTTTTAAAGGTATTTTCGGACGCTATTTAAACTTCGGTTTCGGCTTTAGTAATATATACGTAAATAATGCTAACAAAAATATCTATAGCACTAAAATTACGGGAAGCCGAGACATAAAAGCCTGACTGCCGGTAAAGCTATAAGACAAATTTGTTATAAATATTCGATATTAAATCTCTTTTAAAAAGCTTTTATTTTAGTTTATTATTTACGGTATAACATAAATAATTAATCCGGTACTTTTTAAAAAGGTTTATTTTACTAGCCTCTTAGGTTTATCGGTGTTATTATATTAAAAAGGTATAAATAAATTTATTAAAACTTTATATAATAAATCGAAACTTAGCTGCCGCTCGCGTAGCTTTATTTAAATCGGCGTAAATTAATTTTAAAGTATTTAAAATAATTTAGTAATTCCAAACGCCGCTTTTTTATACGTAAGCTATAATAAAAAGGACGATATATTATACCTTAAGCTCGAGATAAGCGTATATATAATAAAACTTAGCTTAAGTTAATCCGATTATTTCGCTATCGATTTTTAATTTGCCGGCGATTTAAAGAATCTATATATTAAAGTCTGACGGGCTTAATAAGGTAAGAAAATTTAGGAGAACTAATTAAAGGCGTGGCTATTTAAATAATAAGGCACCGTAAGTAATTTTTATAATACCGAGTTTAAATTTAATAAAGGTTTTATCGGTTTAAAACTGCTAAACGTAGCTTTCGTAATTAGCTTTTAACGCGCCGATATAAGTATTAAATTTAAAAGTAAGTTTAATATATAAGGCTTAAAGAGCGGCGTTAAACTTATTGCTGCTAATAAAGGTTATTGCCGCTATAAAAAAAAAAGACGAATTTTCGGCCTTACGTTCGCATAAACCAGGTCGAAAAATCAAATAAAGAAAGAAAATATTCCCTAAATCGCCGGAAAATCAACATATCGATTAAGGGAAAAAAAAAAAAATATCCGACATATAATATAAACCGGACTAAATTAAGTACTAATTATAACGGGGTTAATTAAAGTCTTAAGTATATCCTGCTATAAAAAAGCTAGCTTGCTAAATATATAAAAGTAATAACGTAAAAATAAAAAGTAATATTATAGGGCTAGTGTGCCGTGGCATATATATATCGCTTGTTTTTTTTTTTTTACTTTCAGATAAAATATATATAGCTTAGACGGCTTTGTCGCCGATAATAGATACATTTTTCCTTTCGATTAATAGCTGTTATAAGTGATTTTTTTGTTTTATTGCCTCGATTATTTCCGATCAGCTAAGCTATAAAATAGCACCTCCTTTACCCCGATATCCTGTTTTAAAACATTTAGCTTTTCCGGATAGGCTTTAACTTCTTCGCCTTTTTAATTAATCGAGAAAAACAGTCCAAATAAAAGCAGCAGTAAGATAAAACTAAAAAAAAGGACTTTAATAAAACCCTTAAAACTATTAAACTAACCGAACTTATAAAAAAAAAGCACTGACTAAAAAAAAGAACTAACAGTAAACGATTATTTAAAATAAAAAAGTAATGCTAAAAATGAATAGATTAATAAAAAAACTTATAAAAGACTTATAATATATATTAATAAACTAATAATATAAAGATATAAAAATATAAAAAATATAAAGTATAAAAAATACGAGAATATAATAATACAAAAATATAAAGAAATATAAGTTTTAATAAAGCAAATTAAATATAAAAAAATCAGTAGCACGAAAGATTGGGAAGGATTAGGAAATTATAAAATATATAGCAAATAATGTACGAAAGCGTATTACGGTTTAGACTTATAAAGTAGACCAGGGTGAAATATGGGTAACAAGAATAATATCCGAGCTTTTAACTAGCTTATAGGTAATTTTATTATGCAATTAATTAATTAGTGTAATATAATAGCTAGGTTAGTAACTTATTATCGAGATTTTTTTTAAAAGTTTCCTAATTTTTAAAGCTATTATTAGCGTCCTAAAGAACAGCTGTAATTTTATATCTAGAGTATTAAAAAATTATAACCTAATATAATTAAAAGAAATAAAATATATTTCCCTAAAATTAAGTATAACTAAAGAATTAAGATAGTTAAATAATAAGACATTTTAAACTATATTAAATATAGCTAAAAAAAAATCTCTTAAACTAACCGATAATTAAGGAGTTATTAACTTTATTACTAATTAAAAATATTATTAAAATAAAGGAGACTCGGTATTATATAATTAAAATACTTAATTAAAAGTAACTAGCTAAAAGGCTTTATTTTTTAGTATAACAAAAGATATATAACTCGATAAAAAGCTTACGGATTAAAATATAGCTTTTAATTAAAAACGATTTATTATAACCGGAAAAACTAGGTTTATAGTAACAGTTACGTTACTAGATTTTCGAAACTACTTATAGCTTTTATTCGATAGAAATAATGTTATAAATTAAATCGAAAATATAACGTATATATTCGATAGATATAGCTTAGAAAATAATATTAAAATTAGGGAAATACTATATTAAACGGATAACCAAATAAATAAGCGATAAATCGAAACTTTATTAGAAAATATTATTATTTAGAAAGAGGCAAAAGTAATTTTAAAGCGATATTTCAAAATTGGTAACTTAAAATAAACAAAAACCTTTATAAAACGATTAAAAAACCTAAAGGAAGGTAATAAATTATTCGGACCGATAAAAATTTATTATTATACTTTAGATTATTCGGTTCGGGTAAAGGACGTCCGGAAATAAAAAAAAATTAAAAAATAAAACGCCATTTTTATTAGTAGTCTATAGCAAAAAATCGATTAAAAGGTTATTAAACGGATTATATAGTTTTACTCGAAATTATATAACGAGCTTTTCGAACTAGATTATAAAAAAGCCTAAAACGTTATATATATATAAACAGATATTATAATCGGCTTAATAAATTATAATAGCCGTAATATCTGACAGGTTTTACTTAATCGACCGTATAAAAATAACTCAGTTAATTATTAACATTTGGTTCGGTTCCGTTTATTATTAATAAGCCTAAAGTAACTTAAGGTTATTTTTAAAAAAAAGACTTTATTTTTTTAGTTAAACGAAATAAAAGATCTAATTAAGTTTATAAAATAGATATTTATTATATAGTTTAAAGCTAATAAAAATCTTACTATATTTATAAAAAAATTTCGATTAATATTACTAAAGTTAAAATATTACACCTTATAAGGAGAAATTTTTATTTGGCAAAATATTTAAAAACGTAAAGCAGGAGATATATCTTTTAATATTTATTACGCCAGGTTTTTAAATAGAAAAAAAAAATATAAAAAATATAATAGCCAATAAGATTAAAATAATCGGTATATATTATAACCGATATTATTTTAAAGGTATAATTAAAATACTTATTTTTTCTGTAAAAAACTAAGCTATTTTTTTACTACCTACTCCCTAATAGCGTTATTAAGCCGTAACGACATAATGCGATATAATAATTAACTTAAGGGATATTTTGTCGGAAGTTTTTAAGCTATTCCCGAAATTAGGAATATCTTATTTTTTAAATATATAATTACCGAAAGTAAAATAAATAAAAAAGGTATTATTTAAGCTTATTTACGATTTTTATACGAAATAAGGGTATGCGATATTTAAATTCGGAAATTAATTTATTACTATTTTTATAAGTATAGCAAGATCGAAAAGGATATAAAATTTAAATAAAACTATAATTTTACTCGATTAACGGCTAATTTATAAAATTATAATCCGGAAACGATATTAGTTATAAATTTGAAAGTTAATAATATTAAGATAAAAGGCCCAAAAAGTAACACTTTTTATAAACCTATAAACCTGTAAAATTACTTCTGGAAGGAACTAATTATTAATAAAAGCGGGAATTCTATATATAAAGTAGTAATTAAGCTGTTTTAGTATAAAGGTAAAAATAAAATTGACGTTTTAGTATTAAAAAGACATAAAAATATAGACGGTAGTATATCCGTAAAAAGGACGATCGATAAAGTATTATTAAAGCTAAACTTTCCACTTTTAACAGTTTTAGAAACGCCGAAATAAACCTAGGCTAATATACCAGAAAGTATTATATCTGATTAATTAGCCTTAGCTTTAATTTCGGAATATTAAAAAAAGAGGATTTTTAAAAATGCAGTAAAAAGATTTAAAGTTTTATGAAATAATTTAATTAAATATTATACGGGATTTAATAAAGTATTATTTTAATACCTATTCGATAAAGTGGGTAAGATAAGTCGAAAACTTTATAAGACGATTTATATCTTTTTAGCTAAAATAATTAATTAGTAATAATAAAAATAACAATTTTAGTTTAATTTTATATTAAATATATTATAGTTAGTCTTTATGCCTAATAAATTTTAAAATAGCCTTATAAATATATCGATTAATAATGTTTTTATAGTACCCGGTAACGCTACCTAAATTATTATAGTATTTTTGCCGGTATTTATCCGGGATATTAAAATATATATCTAATTATTATCCCGATTGACTATAAAGATTAGCTTTAAAAAATATAAGGACTTAATTATTATAGTTATTAATACGGGTATTTAATTAAATATTATTATATAATTATACGTTTTTAAACATTAGATATTTATGCGAAAAACTAAAATTACGTAATTCGGTTTTAATATATTAATAAATAATAGAATTAAAAGTTTTAGCTTAATCGAAAAACTTATATAGTTAGCAAACTATAGCTTGCCGCTACCGATTTATATAGTTAGAGATTTTAAAGCCGCATTTCCGTTACTTCTCGGCTTTAATTTTATTTTTTAATCGCATATAATAATTTACCCTAAAAAAGGCTTATTAATAGTTTCGATATTTTTCGGAAGTATTAAAATTATAGTACCCTTTATATATAATAAGCCAGCTAAGCGAACCCTAGCCGACGTCGTTAATTTTTCGGAAAACTAATAATTACCGATATTAAGGGTTAGGTTAATAATAAATAAAAGCTTTAAAATATTACGGCAATAATAAATCTAGCGAAATTTAAAAGTGTAATTTAAAATAATTTAAGTTTAAAATAAGTTAATAAATAAATAAAAATTACTATTAATAAAATATTTTAAAATAGCAATTAAATATAAGCCTCGCTATCTAATAATTATTTATTAGGCCTATTATAAAAAACTATTAGAAAAAAATTTAAATAAGTAATGCGACATTTAATATTATATTATAAAAAAATGTTATAAAAAACAAAATTAAGCTATATATAATATATAAACTAAAAATACAAAAAATTTACCCAATCAATAATGCTAAATCGAATAATATAGTTTTTTTAAAATCGATTAATTAAAAACAAACGATATTCTAAAGTATAAAGCCAAATTTCGAACCCTAAAATATATTTAAAATAAATAAAAAATATAAAAGTATTATTTTACGTTTCGCTTCTGCGTTATAAAATATTAAATTAACAAAAAAACGCCTAAATATTATTAAAATAAAACTATTAAATATAAAGTTTACAGATTAAAAAAAAGTAATACTAATTAAGATTTTTTATCGATAAAAAATAACACTAGCTTAAGACTTTATAAAAATCGGCCAAATTAGGGAAGAAATATTTTTTTTATATAAAATTAAAATAATATTATATAATATATAATAAGCTAAATTAATTTCTATTTTAGCGCTACTAAAAATACGGGTCTTAAATATTTTACGGAATTAATTTAAAAATAAAATATTGGAAGAATTTTATACTTTATACCGCAATACCTAATTTATAGTTAAAAAAAAAATAAAAGCTTTCGGTTAATTAACTCGGCTATAAAACTAAACGCTATATAAATATAAGATGCCTTTTTTCCGAGTAATTGTAACAAATTTGCGGAGGAATTTATTATGCGGGCAATAATTTCTATAGTAGATTTTTTTTTAGAATATAATCAAATATTATTATCTATATTTAATAAAAATTACATTATATTTTCGACACCGATCGGGCTTTTCCGGATAACGACTTTATTATAAGAAAGGACTAATTCGGTAATATAGTTTTTACATATTATTACCCGGATTTTATTCGATTTTATACCCGATAAATATAAGCTATTTTTTAATAATGTTAGTGTTAAAGGGCTAAAAACGAAATACAGTAATTAAAAAATCGCATTAGAAATAAAACGATTTATTTATAAATATTTAAAAAATATTAATAATGTTTTATTTAATTTTAAACTAATAAAAGTTATAGCTAATGCGGAAAAAAGCGATTGGTATAAAAATGCTGCCGTTATTATCGGCTATTTATGTAGTACTAATAGTCGTTCTTTTAATTAGGCTAAAGTTATTAAAATTACGGAATAGGTATTTTATAATAATGTTTTTAAAGTGCGGGCATTTTTAAAAGTTATAGTTTATTATCGTATATAGATTATATATTATACGTTAATTATTTTATTACTGATAAAACTTTTCCGGAAAAACGTAAATTAGGAGTAGGAAATAAAGTAATAATAAGTTATAAATAAATTTAAAATAGCGTTAATTAATATACCTTATTTAATTACGCTCGATTATATAAATAGATATATTATTTAGCTTAAAATTAATACGTTAGGTATTAAATAAAGGTATATATTAGGACAGGAAATTAATAGATATATTCGACTTGCAAAATTTAAATCTGGTATATAAAAAAAGCTAGAACTTAATTACAATATTACGAAATAAAAATACCTCGGGGTAATTAAGTCTTTTCGACAACTACAAAATTACTTTTACGGCATAAAATTTATTTTCGAAACTAATACTAAAATTTTAATCGCTTAATTAAATAATAGATTTTCTAACTTATTTAATGCAGCATTAACCCAGTAAATAGCTTTTATTAAAATATTTGATTTCGAAATAAGGCATATTTTTAAGAAACGATATTAAATAGCGGATAGTTTATTATACAAATTATTAAAGCTATCCGATAAGCTAGATAATTAATAGAAAAAAAAAGTCGACAACTTTATTAATATCTAATTTAACGTCTTTATAATAAAAATACCTCGATTAAATAAACTAATATATAAAATACCGGAATTTTTTTTACTATTTATTATTTTATACTTGTTAGAAAGCTAGTTTAAAGCTTCCTAAAAAATTATAATATATTTTAGTACCTTAAAGCTACTTAATTAATTAAAAAATTTTAATATAACGAAATAATATCGTATAAAAGTAAGCTTCCGGAATAAGGCTATTAAGTACGTAATTTAAAAGGGAATTTTGTAGCGGAAACCTTATAAAAAATATAACTAACGGCGTATTATTAACAATATTAATTAACGAAAATATATTATTAAAAATTGTCACTCGAAAATTAAAATATATCGAGAACGAGAATCGATTTATAATAAAATAGTTAAATTTTATTATTAAAAAGGGATATATTAAAAGATCCAGATTGTTATTAAGTATTACCTAAAATGCTAGCCTTTTACGGATAGACGATTTAAAAATTAAGGACTTTTTTTAATGCTAAAACAGTTATTAACTATTTAGATTATTAATATTTAGTTTTTCCCGAACGATAATAGATATTCGGTTACTATCGAAATAAAGGATAAGCTATTAAAGTAGCCTAAAGCTAAAGCACTAAAAAATATTACAGTAATTAAAATATAGAAATTTCTCTAAAACTATATTTATACTAACTATAGTATCCCTATAATAATTAAATATAATAAAGGCTTAAAAAATAAAACAGAAGTAGTTAAAAGTATTATACAGCTGGGTATTAAAATATAAATCGGACCTATATATTACTTTCAGACATAAAAATAAATAAAGGTAAGCTATCGACCGATTATAAGATCTTTTATATATATAACGGAAAAAATTAGTAAATTATAGGTTAAAAAACTTAAAGCTATATTTTAAGCTAATCGAACGTTTATATAAAAATATAAATTTATATTATACAAACTAGTTTATAGTAAAAAACCTATTATACTAATCGAAATAGTTTTACTATTTTAGCAAGTCTTTAATTAGTCGGATATTTATAATAGGGAAAATCTTATTACTAAAAAAGTAAAAATATTTAAAAAATAGGACGAAAATGTCGCGAAAGTGGCATAGATCTTAATAAAAAAATAAAAAAAAGCGGCGGAACGAAATAATCGATAATACCTCTTAAAAAAACGGTTAGAACTATTAAAATAAGACAGCTTAATTTTACTCTATAATATAATACGGAATATCGATATATCTAAAAACAAAAAGCTAAAATATAAGTAGACTAAGCCCTATCGAATTATAAAAAAACAAAAATAAAACAGGTTTTTTTTTAAAAAATTAGACGGGGTAATATTATAAGGAGTATTTTCTTTTAATCGGCTAAAAAGATTTATTCGAGATATAAAAAGGTATTAGGAATTTAGCAAGCTTTATAATAACTATTAGTTAAGTAGCTATAATAAAGTAAGAGATAATTATAAAAACGCTAAACTAACAGACAATAATATAATATATTAAAATAAAAATATATAAAAAGGCCCGGTAACTTATAGCTAGACTAAAAAAGTCGAGCCTAATAAAGATTAAAAGATTATAAAAGATAAAATATTTAAAAGGATAGTTAAAATTAAACTACCTAAAATATTATTAGCGGAGCGAAAAACCTATAATCGAGTATTAAAGGAATAATATTAACAGATTGGATTATTTTTTTTTACGTTTTATATAAATTAACATTTTATAAAAATAAGGTTTTATAAAATTACGGCAGATATAAAAAAATAATAAAAAAAAAGAAGCTTAAATTAAAAAATATAGACGCAAACTTTAGTATATAACATTAATTAAATAAAAGAAGCTATTATAAGCTATAAATAAAGCCGCTTACGATTTTAATAAAAAAGGACGGATTTCCTTAATAATTTAGCCCAGATATATATTACTTTAAAAATAACTTATTAAAGTAAAATTGTTATAATTAATATCGCTATTAAGTAAAGGATTTTTCGATTAACAAGTTTTTAAATATATATATTTTTTATTCCGGAACAAATATTTATTTATTTAAATACCGACTATATAATTTCTATATAAACCCCTAAACTAGCCTTTTATTAATCGACATTTATAGAATAGCTATATTTTATTATAGCGCCCGTCCTTAAAACTAACGAACCGATTCTCGTAAAGCCGGCAAAAGACTTTATTATAAATACTATATTTTTAAATAAAAACTCCAAATTATATACGGTAATTTTCGATTAAACGAAACATTAAGTTATTAATAGGGTTAGTTTCGTAAATCTCGACTAAAAAAAAATGTCGTTAATCGAGGGGGTATTTTATTATCTTAAAATATTTAATATATTTTAAGGTAGGCTTTTATATTTAACTTTTACGATAAAACTTCGATACTATAAATTCCTAAATATAATACCGGCTTTTTCTAAAACTATTAAAAAGTCTAATTTCTACTAGTCGAATTATTTTATATTAATTAATAAAAATTATATACGTTAGATAGGGAAGAAATTTATCCGGATAAACTTATCTATTATATTAGCTTTTAAAAAGTAGCGGCTTATATTATTCTTTTAAAATAAAAGCAGCTTATTTTTACTAGTTTTTAAATTAAGGCAACTAGATTTAATGTTAAAATAAAGATTAGGGACGCGATTAACATTTTTTACTATCGAGCTAAAAGTTTTCGATTATTTAAAAACGGCAGACCTAAAACGCAAAAAAAGCTTAACGCTAAAGTATAAATCGATAGAAAAAAAAACGACAAAAGTTTTTAATTATTTATATAGCCGATTTACTTATTTTAGAAAAGAAGCGATAATAAAATAAAGCAAAATAAAGAAGTCGAGAAAAAAAATTACGGAAATTAGGGTTATTTTAATAAGATTTTACTTAATTAAATAGCGGGAGCTTAATACCTACTTTACGAATTTTAAAAAAAGGATTACCGATATATGTTTCGTCTTAAATATTTATTAGATTTTAATAAACTATTATAATCCGATAAAAGCGTTTAAAATTATTTAACTCTCGATTTACGCTATTATAACAAAAGATTTAATTCCTAAACGTAAGACTTTTTATAAAAAAAAGGGAAATGGACGATTTACGTAAAAACTTAATAAAAGAAATTTCCTTTTTTCTTTTTTGCCCTTTATATAATAATAAGCCTTACGATATAACTATAAATAATTAATTAAGTAAATACTATAAAATAAAAACAGAAAATAAATAATTAAATTAGTAATTATTAAAGGGAAAAAAAGGTATAAAATATAAGGATAAAATAAATAAAGGATATAATAAGTAGCCTAGAAAGCGTATTAAGGCTAGATCGAGTAAGCCGACTTTTAAAATTAGTAATAACGACCTAAATATTTTACTATATTTAATATCTAGTTTATTACAAGTTTAAACGACTAATTAAAAATAAAAAAAACTTTCTAACTTACTTTTATTTATTATAAACTAAAACCTGGCGTAAAAAAGTTTTTTTTATATTAATTTATTAATAACTCTTATTTAACTACCTGTTAATTTTTTGCCCTCTCTTTTTATTATTTTTAATTAATTAGTTAAGTTTTTTTATAGCCTTATATTAGCCTATCGCTATAATATTATACCTTAAACCTTATTTTTTATATATTAAAATATCGTTATAGCTATTATAGCTTAAAAAGTTACCTAAAAAAAGAAAAATAAATATAAGAACCGGAATAAAAATAAGAAAGTTAATTAAGCGGCCTATAAAAATATTAAGCCTGCCCCGAAAGCTAATATTAAGTTTGAGGCTATATTTAAAAACGAGGCTAAAATTAAATTTGCGGCTAATTTTAACCCTAAATATAAGGCTAGAATAACCTTACCTACTAGTTCGCCTTTATAAAAGCAGCTTCCCCCTTTAGATTTTAATGCGTTTGTTATAGCAGCTAATATTAATTTTTATATTATTAATTAATTTCGCGGCTTTTTTATTAAAATATATAAACTTAAATTTTAGACTAAAAACAGGCTATAATACTTAAAATAAGAGATTAAATAAATTATCGATTCCTTAAAAACAGATTTTTTATTAATTAAAAGCGATAAAATATCTGAAGTTATTTTTAATCGAAACGTCCCTTCTAATTATAATAAAAATAAATAAAAGGTAAATAAAGTATTAAATTTATATAATGCTTTTTTTGCTTATTATAAATATTAATATTGCGATATTACTTTTATAGCTACTATAATTTAAATAAGTATTATTACTTTTAAAAAAAAACTTATTAAAACGGAGGTTTATTTTAAAACTATTATAAAACTTAATTAAAAGGTTACTTAAATTAATAACCAGTTTTTTTTTCGGATTATCTTAAATAATTTTTAGTTTCTTATATTAACGGCATTTATATATTTACGCGACCTTATAGCTATTAACGTTAAAAAAAAGGCAGCTTTTACTTTTTTTTAATCGTTATATTAGTAAGAATTTATATTACTTTTTCGTTTAATTCTATAAGTATTTGTAGTAAAAAAAAAACTCGGGCTATTTTCGATCGACTGCGCCAAATTTAGGTTTAATAAAATAATATAGCTTTTATTTATATTAAACTTATTTAAATAATATAATAATAAAATAGGTTTAGTTATAGCTTTTAAGTAACTTATTTAATCTTTCGCTTTTTTTGCTTTCTTATTATATTTTTTCGCTTTTATAAAAATCTTTATTCTATTAACGAAAAACGAGAAATAAAAAGCTAGATTACGAAAATAAAGCAAATAATAGCTTATAGAGTTATTAATTAACCCGATAGCTTTAATAAACTAGAACGAGAACCCGAATTTAAGCTTACCCCTACCTTTAGCTTATTTTAAGCGAAAAAGATATTCCGACGTTAGTTTAAACTATATAAAGCCTATATAAGTCTTTTAAATTTTAATTAATATTAACCTCTTTTAAAAGAATAATAAAAAGCTGCCTATTAAAATAGGAAAGCTTATATTTTATATAAATAGGTAAAAAATGAATTTACCGCGTTAAAAAAATAACTATAGCTTATTTTTTTTATGGGATAAAATAGTTAGGCAAATTACGAAAGACGTATAACTGTTATTAATCGATAAAAAACTTTTTTTTTTGCTAAATTTAGTCGATTAAAACGTATAAAACGACGTAAGTTTATTAAAAAGCATATAGAATTAAATAAAAAAAAAAGGGCAGTTAAGCTTGAGGCGAAAGTTTTTAAAAAATAAATAAAGTAAATGCTTTTTGCATTTATATTAATTAATTAGATTTTCTTATAATAAGGATATTTATAATAAAATTTAAAAAAGATGTTATAGGGCTAATGTATTATAATATATATATATCGCTTGTTTTTTTTTTTTACTCTTAAATAAAATATATATAGTTTAGACGGCTTTATCGCTGACAATAAATATATTTCTCCTTTCGATTAATAACTATTATAAGTAACTTTTTTGTTTTATTGCCTCGATTATTTCCGATTAGCTAAGCCATGAAATAGCACCTTTTTTACCCTAACACCCTGTCTTAAGACAGTAACTAACGGGAGATTTCGCCGACTATATTAAAAAATCGCTAACTTAACTAGCTATTAGTAAATTAGTTACGGGAGGTACGTACTTACAGGGTGTGCACAGACCACCTGTTGCTACGTACTCCCGTATGTCAATCGGCAACGGCACGGCAGAATGGTTACCGCCCGGCGGGGCACCCGGCTTAAGTTTTCTGAGCAATTTCCATAGTCCGAAATAGCTTTCCTCCCTATCTATCTGTAAATATACAATTGGTACCCATACTAAAGCCCTGCCTCTAGCTATAGTAATTTATATGTGAGTAAATTTAATTAATAATTCTTAAGGTAAAGCTATTAATTATCGGTATATTTCGCTAACTATTTAAAGAGCTAAAAAAAAAACCTCGCTATTATATAAAGAGGTATAGCTAACTAAAAGTATTATAACACTTAATAAAAAAAAAGCTAAGCTACCGATCGAAAAAAAAAAAGGATTAACGGGTAACTAATTAATTACGCTAATAAAAAAAAGCGTTAAATTAATTTAATAGCGGAATTAGCTAAATTTAACGCTAAAAAACCTTATAATTATATAACGGCTTAAAAAAAAGCGGCGCGTGTTACGTAATAAATATATATTATTAAAAATTATAAAGTAAGAAATAAAAGGTCAGCTAATTGCTGTGTGACAGCCTGACTTAAAAAAACCTTCTCACTTGATTACCTAAGCTATCTGACTAAGTATGTGGTCCAGCAGGTTACGTGTGCGGGGCCTAGGGTGTGTTACAGCTTACAGGGCCTTATAGCACCCCATAGGGCCTGTGCCGTGACAGCGACTATATAATGGTTAAGCTTAACTCTAGTTTAATATTATAAAAAAACATAAAAGGTGTAAAATAGGTGGGAGCTTCGGCGCCGGTGAAATACCACTAGGTACTCCTATTGTTTTTTTACTCGTTTAATGAAGCGAGGCTGGATTTACTTATGTCCAACTTCTGTAATGTGGTCTGTGTGGTGGCCCCTTGTGGCTTTGCTGTGGCTTGACCATCAAATTCTCAATGCTGATCCGAGTCACTGTGCGTACTTGTTCTACTACAATCTAAAGCTTCCTCCCGTTCAAGAATCAGGTCATCCTCACTCCGAGCTGATATGGCTACATCTCCAGAGCCAAGGGGCCCCAGATCCCCGCCTATCGCGCAGCGCACCCATCTTCCGCGAAGTCTCAAGACGCCCGCTCCTAAACGAATCGATCCGAACAGCCCGGCCTACAAGCAAGCAGCCCGCAAATACGTCGCAACCATGATTGCTATGCCTATCCTACTTGTCACCTCCTACGTGCTCTTCGATCGACTTGTCCTCGGCAATGAAAGAAAGACCTTCCCCAGGATTCCGACTGCGGAAGCTTCCGGCACAGAAAAGGAGGGCTGAGGTCGTTCTCGAGTATCTAGAGTACTATCTAGCGATCTGAGCTTACGCCATCGACGTCAATGAAAGTCGGCGATACTCCCTCCTGCGCTCACGAGTCCGATGAAACAGGGAAGGACAGGGTATAGACCTATACACACTAGTTCCCTGCGTGTAATTCGAAAGATTTACCTTGGATATGAGTTTCGGGCACAACGATCTTGAGACGAGCCACGCTACCAGCATTGCCACCTATCGTAACGCATCAACCTAGCGCTTTTCTAGCATGTTATATCGTCAATGCCCCGTCGATTCGAAGGAGACATCCGGGGCATATTGGTGGTATGCTGGCTGCGACGTGTTATTCGCATTGGCCGACAAGACTACCGGCGAGGGAATAACTGCGACGAGGTTATCATGCTGCTGAACTAGCGTACAGTATGTGAACGGGTTTGCACCCGAGGGGATCAGTCTACTATATTATGTAGTCTACACGACTGGATTAAGAAGCAATTGCTTATAGGTCAAGTCACTATGCTACTCTGACCATACTGCCTGTAGCCATTCATAAAACACTATACGAAATCCCATGCAATATGCTACATTTACGAGAATACCTCCGCGGGACTCGTTATACTTATCAATTGGTTGTAACTCATGCCATTTAGCTAGTTGAGTTGTCCGTCTAGAAGGCTGAAGGACAATTTCAATGTTGTCGTCCCGGTCCCCAGACGTGGCAATTTTCATCTATCGACATGCTGGTATTTGTAGAGATTGGCGATCTTTGACGGTAAGCACCTGTAAACCTCTGTCGCAGCTATTGTTGATGTCTTACATTTCCTTGGGCCATTTTGAAAGGGGAGGAGCTACTTTCATGGTACCATTTCAATACATAAAGAAATCTACTATTGATCATGACAGAGATGGTATTCGTAGATTTGCCTTGCTAAGTTGCTTGGGGATAAGTAGAAGGAATCTGAATAAAGAAAAAAGAAATTGTTTTCAATATATACATAAGTTCTAAAGAAAATAACATAAATAAATAAGAATGAGAAGAGATTATAAAAAAGCTCGGTCCTGGGGTTGACAAGCGCTCGCAGAGATGGTGAGTTAGAACTTACCACTTACTGGGGGCTTGAACCCAGGACCTACGAAAAACCCCCTCAAGGATTTTTCTAGCCGTGCCGTCGCCCCCCATTAAACCACAGCTTGGTTGGGTTGGTAGCTTCGGTTAGGAGCACTGGGTGTTGCTATGGTATATGAGCCCTTGGCGGCGGCATTCCGCGGGGTTAACTAGGTAGGAAGGGAGCTGAGCTGCCTGCATTATGTGCATTCCTGCCACACACAACGTTGAAGCAAAGGCTTCCGAGTCCCAGCCAGGTGCGATACAATCCTCATAAAGTTTGTATTTCCAGATGCGGTATCCTGCAGAAGTCCCAAACATCGCGAACAGCAGGGCTGTCCGGTCATCGCTGAACAGACTTCACTCGACGAAACTACATCCATGAGAATAAAAATACAGTATTAAGGACTGCGCCCCTCACTTTACACGTTTGCAACCAAGTTCTTTTTATACGGCCATTGAATCTGGGGGAAGGGGGGGGGAGGGAGATGGTAACCGCCTTGTTGCCAATGAAAGATCCAGCGCCCATATCTACTGTGCCCTCTTGACGTCTGATATATTGATGTTAAGGAACCTGCATAGAAGTAGTAAAAGCTTCCCCGGTGAACGCGAGATCGCCACGGATATGAGGTTTCGAAACAACTATTTAAGATATGACTTATAGGGCCGAGGGTGGTACAAGTCTACGTGTGGCCGTTACTTATAAATGTATATATAAAGAACTCTGCTACTTTCTTATAACTTCACCGTGCACTCATCAAGTTACTCAACTCTTCATTACATTGTCCGGCATTGACAGCAAGTTCCAGGCAACAGAGCAAGTAGCATTAGATAGTCTCATTGAGAAAGAAGTGAATGTAGAATAATTTTTCTTTGAATTTTAGGTCTCTAGTCAAATGAACCGTAGTACCTCACGCTGTTTTTCTCCAAGTCCTCCGCATATCTCTTCACTTTCGAGCGCCTTCTTTTGACAAAAATAACAACTCCGATAAGGGTAAGCTTTAGGAGTACTACAGCAACTACTACTGCAATTCTAACTCTCCGCCATTCGCTATTGCGAGTTGTTATTTGCTTTGCGTCCATGGTGGCGGCGATTGATTGCGTGCTTTTCTTTTTAACGATGGCCTATCCAACTACCACGCATTTGACAATATATCGCAGTAATTATATAGGAACATGCGCTAGACATAAAAATAGCATTGTTTGAGATGTTTAAAGGCATGGGTCGGGTGTCTAACAAATCAACGAGACAATGATATTGTCCATAGAGTGATGATATATAGCGGGCCCTTTGTCGTATAAGCTTTCCGCATCCCTTACATGAACAATGAACAAAAGGCGTTCCAACGTGAATACCAGTGAATTCAAGTGTACTCTACTATAAGTGAGCGATAATTGATTCTCTTGAACAAAGGAGATGGTTTGAGTATGGAAAGGAAGCTGGGACTAGGCTCGGAGTTACATGCAATAAAGCCCCGTTGCTACGAGATCGTAATCAATGCCTTTGTCTGTATAATAAATTCAAGACCTATATATTATGGCTTGAGTTCCAACTTTATGCACCTAATAAACCTGTCAAAAACACGAAAACACGAAGATTAAAATCTTACAACATTGGAACCTTGAGTCATACAACTATATCCTGGAATTCATATTTCCATTCTAATTCTAAGGAAACCGTATATCAAAGATGTATCAGTCTTTCCTTCTCATGTTATCATTATTGATAACCTACTCCTTTGGTGCTCCTGTATCGTCGATACAGCGCTATCTTAAATGGGAGGATAACCTGAACAGCGATACATCGACCCAGAAGCGCCAAGAGCCCGAGCCAATGCCTGGTACCTACATTGACAAAGTTGCCATAATTGGCATCTCATTAGGTGTTGTTGCCGTTATTGCATTTGTTATACTTTTGTACTACTGCGGGCGAAGAGCGATAAGGGGTCATAAAAGATAGGGTGGTGTGCCTTGGCCTAATTGCTAAAGAGCTCCATCTTCCTATTTCGAGATCCTCAAGCCTAGCATAACTTAGATACGTACTATATATTACCGACCTAGAGTTCTAGGGTATTAACTAGGTCCATAGCCCTCCCTGCAAGGCTCCATGAGGTCAGTATCTGAAAGATAAAGGAGACGATGGCCATGCTGCCTGCCATTATGTGAGATGGAAAGGGTCATACCAAACACTTGGCTGATCCAAATCTTAAGCTTCGCCTGGTAGTAGTTCAACCTGAATCACAGAGACACAGGCACAGACATAGCGGGAACTTACTATTAGAAACTAGAACTAACTCCCCATTAGCGTAACTTAGAAAGTATCTCATTCACTTATATACAATTGATCTTGTAATTACTGTAATATTTCAATTAAATTTCACTTATATACAATTGATCTTGTAATTACTGTAATTTTTCAATTAAATGCATTTCATGGAGTGTTGTTCAAATAACCAGTTGACAATCTTAGGTACATCATTACTATAAAGCTTATTAAAATCGGCGTCATATCTGTGCAACTCGATTATTCTAGCTCAGCTTCGAAGCAATGCAAGATCATTCAAAAGTAGGGTAAGCGGTACATTTCATTACACACTCTCATAACAGGCCCAACGACTGACACCACTCGATATATCCATACATTTTGGTCCCTAGTAAAATGGTTCTCCTTCAGCAGTATCTACTCCCTCTTCAATACATCGTTTTACTGCTGCCTCCGGATCCTCGTCGCCGTCTTGCATGTCAAGCCAGCAGTTCTTGACATTGGGAGCTTCGAGCAGCAGTGCAGTCAAATTTGCGACGGATTCGCGGCTAGACGTTCCCTTCGCTTGTGATGTCTTTCCCAAGGTCACCTTTCCACTAGGCTCCGTTGTCAATGTTGCGGGACGGAGGCAAATTCCAGCAAAGTCGCTTCTCTTCTTCCCTTCCTCATAGAGTACTTGATCGGCCGCGACTTTGGCCTGGTAGTATCTTGCTAGTGCCTTTCTCGTCGTGTTAATGTCATCCTGCCAGACAGCCTCGGACCACCACGAGGGTTTTGTCAAGCGCGATCCGAGGTAAGATATCATCACAAACTTGGTGATTGATGGGGTGGCGGCTGATGCGCGAATGAAGTGAATCGCCGCATCCCGGTCGATTTTGTCAGTCTGTGGTTTCATCAGCATTACTTCCATATGAGACCGTTCACATCTATAAGGTTGGATTGAATACCCGCTCCGGTGCTCCTTTGCCACCTGCACCTGCACTCCAAACCACGTAGTCCGGCTTCACTTCATCTATGAGACTCTTGGCTTGCAGCTCGCTAGTGATATCCTCTAGACTGCGAACTAGGACGCTCAATTTCCCTGCTTGGTTCTCCCCGAGCTTCTGGAGGCCTGGAATCTGGTCGGGATTGCGAATGATACTCGTGACATCCCATGACCGCCGAAGCAGCATCGGCGTCAGGAGTTGAGCTATTTTACCACTGCCGCCAAGAAGGAGTACACTATGAGCACCTGACATCGTTATTTCTTGGGAATTACCGTGGATATCTTGAAGTAGGTAGTTGACGCTTTAATTTTCCGAGAACAATAGTCGAGATCACTTAGGTCAATTCAGCGATCCTCAAAGAGTATCAGAATATGAGCGTATGATCATCCATCATATATAGGGTAGCTAACATTCTACTTATATAACATCACGCCATCCCGGTTACGTCACAAAAAGACATATTGCATTAGACTAATGTAAGGCGTTACCTTAAGTCCGAATTTATGGGGAAGACTTGCGCTTAGTGTACCTAGTAGCCTAGGTACCTAGGTCTCCAAACGCCTTTATTATCCCACCATTTAATATATAAAGTGTGTAAAACTTACTAATCCAGGGTCATACGGATTCAATATGCATAATATACCAATAGTCTTTGACGTTTGTTAGCTCAGGAAATAACATAGTTGTGTGTAAAGTACCCGGGAGTATCATGTTTAGGTACGTGGAAATAAAAATCACTGTTTCAACACATACCTACGGATCAACCCAATTCTAGACACCTAAGTAGTTATTTTGTAAACCTGGCTTATACATTTGCTATCAAGTTTCTGTCTTTTTATTGAGCTTTTTTATGCGCCACCAGTAATCAGTGAATATTCTGGTTGGCAGATTCTCAAGTTTTCGTACCCCTCATATCAATTCTTTGTCCGTTGTCACATTTGCCGCCTCCCCTCCGGAGCATCTCGGGTAGGTGTGGATTATGTACTCCATATTCTTCAATATCCGATCAGATCGATCTTCCGGTATGTGAGTCAATCTGTCTGGGCATTCAGGTTCCACAGTTTCTACTTCGATTTCTACAAGCTTCTTATTCTTTAGTCATTTTACGAGTTCTATTCATGTACGCAATCTCTTCTATGGTACAAATAGCATCTATGGCACGCTGCCTGATATGCAAGATTTGCTTCTGCCATGGTATCGTTAGTTTCTTCAAATTACTTGAGCCCTTCAAAAGAAATTACTACGTGGTGTTACTTAAGTGCACACATAATGTGCCTACACTGAAGAGTAAATTGAAATATCCTCAGTACACGATTCAATGGATCTCGGGGTTGCCTTTTGATATATTACTTCAACTATATTGTCCGTTTTACTCGGATCGATATCTGTAACTTCTTAATTGCATCGTGTTAACATAGGACAAAGCAATTAGGAGTATTGTGACGTGATTAATGCAAAGGAGAAGCTATAGGACGGTGGTAGACCCCCTTATATACATGTATAGGCACTCGGCCATACGTAGGCCCATACCACCCTCAGCCCGATAGGGCATATCTTAACACATCGGTCCAAGATCGTGAAACAGCCAGCAATCACCCTGAACACGTGTGTGGGGGATATTTTATTCTTCTGCGTCATGTCTACAACTATATAGCAGGACATGGTTACGATAGCCTGACCCCTGAATTGCTTTCAGTCGCATGAGGTATGGTATAAGATATTCTCCCATATTACACTGTTTTATCCTATTCTGACAGTACAGATCCTAAAGTTGGGGAAATAGCACTAAATTTTCAAGAAATTGCGGCTTGGACTTTCGTCCCCATTTTTTCCACGATTGAACTTATACATAGGTGTTACTAAACCTTTCCGGGTCATTGAGAACATCATCGCTTTTAACTTTCATAGAATCTGGGTGACTCTTGGTTGTGCCAATATGGGATAAAGCAATGAGGAACATATGGCTTGATTAGCGCAAGGTGAAGCTATGGGGCGAAGCCCCCTTTATATATTCATATACGTGCGGGTAGCCACACGTAGGCACGTACCCCTATAAGCCTTACAGGCTTACAGGGCGTAAATCCACGAGCTGATTTATCCCTCATGTAGATCATAAGTCGGTGATATTCATAAAGTTGGCAGCTTGCGTAGAGCCCCGTGATCACACTCAATATAAGAGTTATCGCACAGTCTTCATACATAGCCTTGTCAAATGCGGTGGTAGATCAGGAAGACATCCATGTTGAAATGCAGGGTTGACGAGACTTAGTTGAATTGAGGCTCAGCTATCTAGAGTGGCGGGCACGGCCGATCCAGAGGGTAGAATTTATAAGGCCTACTAAAAACAGTACCTGCAACGAATTCACTCTCTCATGGTGTAGCGGCGGGGCTTTCGGGTCTTGCCTGTGCACCTTGAGGGTTTGGGTTCAACTCGGTTCGATTCTAAACTTGGGAACACCCTCTCTCAGACCTAGGTCGATCCAATTTTTTTTTTCTCAATTTTTTTATTAGGACTTTTATGTATTAAATCAAAGAGAATTTTTAAACTTTTATTTTTTACTTTTTGAAAACTTGGTGGCGGGTGGCCTGCTATAACACAATGCCTACGGAATGCCTTGTACTCCCTACCGTCCTCCTGACGTAGTCACTTAACTTTGCAAGAGACTTTATACACTTTAGGTATTATGATGACTTGAATCAGGCTGTGGAACACCGAATATACTCGCTCCACTTCACGCCGTCTTTCTACATCTAAAGTTAAATCTTAAAGAGAGAAGTTGACAAATGATTCTATCCGGCCAGATACTCGGGAGCGTCACATTTGTAATAATTGCAGGCAATGCTGCAGTCTTGCTGCCTTCTATCGGCTAGGGTAATAGAATGTGCCACCAATTACTCCTCTTTTGAGATTAGAATCCAACGAAATATCTAAGTGCATAGATTTTCAAACACCATGGGAGTGCCAACGTTGAGATAGGGTGATTAGTAAACGCCCCACACCCGGGGCTATACAAGCCAGGATCCTGGCTAACTTTAGGGATGATACTTTCCTAATAAGAGTTACTACAGCGGCCATATGCTGCGTCTACTTCGAGAGGCAATTTGTTCTAAAAACTCGATGTCTACTTGATGTCTATACAGTCTGTCGCGGTAGGCTACGAAAGATGATCACCCGGTTCAGGTATGGAGAACACTGGATACTGGTCTAGAAAAATGTTAGTCGCGATGATATGCACGCTGACCACTTTAGTACAAACTTCCAAAAGATGAAATAAAAATGCCTTAGCTGACTATCGACGTTTTTACATAACTAAGCCACACTACAAGAGGCCGCCCTAGAACCAATCAGCATTCCCTATTCTGCGTAAGAAACCCCTCACAAGATCACTTATCTGACACTTATTTATAATTGATTTGCTCTTCTTGGAGTTTGGAGTCTTACAAAAATTCATACCCTGCTTCTACTATGTTGGAACAAACGCGCCTACTTTATTCATCCTTGCTACAGGGCTACCCTTGGGCACAAGAGCTTGCTGGTCTTCTCCCATTATCCGCCCTTATCGACTTTCTTGACGTCCCACGCGTCCTGCATGCTTTTGAACTTTCTGGTGTCATCCCACTATGGTGTTGGCCTGTGACCCCATCTGGGAGTCGGTTGCTTCTCTCCGAACAAGGCAGCGACGGCACGTGTTGCCTGGATCGGTTTGGGAGAAGCCCTAGCCTAACTTGTCTTGATGGCCGATATGGAGATATGTATCCGATGGCTAGTCCAGAGACCGTGCGACTTTGCCGAAAGGGCATAAGGAGCACCAGGGTCCTTAACGATCATGACAACATGAAGCAAGACAGCAAAAGGATACAAAACCTCGAACTTATTGTGCTCTCTCGCACAAAAGTGGGAGGGCAGACGCAGGGGACGCAATGGATATTCACAGCTGCTTCTGCTGTCGGATGGGTTATTTTCCTCGGCTTCATCGTCTTCGGATGTCTCATGCGGAGCTGGATTATGGTTTCATTTTATAGTATTGTGCTTTTGACGGGCATGATCATTTTCCTCTTGCACGGCGGAAAGCCACGCAGACTTCGGGTTGAGCACGGCAGCGATTATAATCGCCTTGTCGTCGTTGCCGAGCACATGAACGAAACCAACTGGCAGGTGTACTACGGCGAGAGTAGTCTAGTTAACTCTATGTTAAATTGGACACTTCGCCCTAGCCACCCTGCTAGGAACCACTACTTAACCTTGGTGCTCCGTGGCGCTCTTCGCATTTGCATCTTGGGGCAGTGGGGCCTTGCTCTCGGCGCAGCTGCCTCTAAGGGTTGGGATGCATATTTCATCACCTTTTGGGTTGTGTTCTGTATATTTTCACATAGCTCTGTTTTCTCTGCAGAGAGCAGCGCCAAGTCGTGGTTAACACAGTCCGCCGAGGTTCGGATGGAACGGTTTAAGACTCAGTTAAGCTCCAGGCGTGCGCTACTGAATACTGTCATGGCCCTAAACCCGGATACATTCGAAATGGACGAGTTCACAAGACGAGACATAACTGAAAGGCTCTTCGCAGGGGCCCTACTTTGGATTGATCCAATACTTAGGGCGGGCCCCTCTCGAACGCAGTGGGAGGAAGCATCGCGCCTTGCTATGGTTGAGGCAAAGTGTAACGAGCTAGACCGTGATCTTTCCGAAAAGACTTCGATGAGTAGTGAAGTTCAGGACGACTGGATGACGACTTACGGGCAGCAATACTGGTGTCGGTTTATATCCGAAGGTATCGAGGTTGCTGCAAAGCTGGCAGAGCAAGCCAGTCTGACTGGGAGGTTTGTAAAATATCGCGTGGGTCCAAGTTGAAATTGACCGTTTAGTTATATTATTGCGACTAATCGTTTGATGAATGATGTAACGGGATAGATATTTATATAGAACAATTAACCTACAGATTTACATCAAGAGAGCATTATGTACCACTTAAAAGAAGAAAACGAATCCTATTATATGTATTTCGTTTCAGGCGACTTCGACATGAATGTCGACAGCACATCCCTTGTTGCTCTAACAATATAGTATATTTTTGTTCATTTGCATGAAGGGTATTTATCATCGTTCTTTTCCTCAATCGTCTAGAATGTAGGACCAGCCCCTCTTGTCTACTGAATCGAATAAGAGAAACTAATCAAAGGTAAGAAGGACGCTCCAGTACGGTAAAGTTGGGAATCTGAGGAACTTGCATACCTCTACTACAGCTCACACTCGATCTCAATAGTTGCTGCTCCAACTCGATTTTCCCAGGCTCTTTCCTACAATTCAGGTAAACCAATAATCTCAGCGGGGATGCCACAAGGAGATAGCAAACTGACCTCTGCTCTCGCCCAAAGTACAACGATGAATCCCGGTTCCAACAGTTCCAGAATCCGTTACCTCTCCCTACGGCCCTTTCATCCTCCACTTGCGTCTCAATGCCCCTCCTCCATTCGACCCTGTAGTCCTGATATTCCCTCTGCGCCGTGATATTGTTGCACACTCTCCATGTAATTTGCTCCTCCTCCGTCTCGACAAAATCCCAACCTCGTCCGCGCAGAGCGGCCCTCGCAGCCGCAACATCCCACCAAGTATCAGTTAGAACATCTTCAAGGGGCATGCCGCGACCATTCTGGTCTGTACTCGTGGTGGTGGGACGTAGAATGCCAGCCTCAAACCAGGTGTGGCTGTTGTGAAAGGTGCCCTTTCCGCCATTATCAGCCCATCCTTGGTCCGCTGCCCTCGTCTGGAAGATAATGCGCTGTGGGACGACCCTGCGACCACTGACAAGTGGAAGCTTAGCGCTAAGGTATAAGCCTGCGACACTGGCTTCTTCGCCCAATCTTGTGAATCTAGCGTAATACCTTTTTTCATAATCTCTGCACTTCGAAACCCATGGATCGTAACTTAGGGCGACAACTTTGAGTACAAGCTCGGGCGGTAGTCTCGGGTTGTTATTCTCGAGAAGGAAGCGTACGATGTCGGCATCCGTGAATCCGGGACGGAAGATGTGGGAGAATGAGAGCATGCCGAGCGCCTGTGGTGCCATGGTAGAGCTTGTGGTACAATAAGATAGGCAATTTGCACGGTGCTTCAAATTGCAAGTAGGGATGAGTGGCAGCAAGAGGAGAGATTCCTCTAACGCGAGGCTATATCTGGCGTGCCGAGGTGTTGGCTGTAGCTGTTCAAGTTCAAGTGTGAAGCTGTGTGACTGCTGCTAGATGTGTATGATGATACAGCCCAAAATGTAAGGTACATGTACCCATGCCGTATTGACGAACGCTGACCGTTGACGTAGTTCATGGAGATGTTGTGTAGCATAAGACATCATTCGAACATGAACACCCCGCCCGTGCCCACCACGTTGGGTTCCAGTTCCAAGTCGTTGCAGGGTGCATGTTGATGTACCAAAGATACATGTAGCGATCATGCAAACTAAGCATCTAGTACATGTACATGCCTACTACCTAGGTGCATACCCGTAGTTCCATCAATTCAAGTCAAGTCAACCTGTCAAGTCAAGTCAATTTTAACCAACCTTCACTGGCGATATTTACAATGTGACTTAATTAGTCACCCATTACATAAATTACACCCTTGATTTATTCCTAAGCCCTCTAAACCCTGAATCGCCTGCTGGATTTGAAAGTTCGCCGGCAACTGGCTAGACACGGCAAATTTGTTAGTGAAGGCTTACGGGTATGACAGTAGTCCGCTCTCATCAAGGGTAGCAGCACAGGGTATACAGTAACTATCAGCTAATTGAAAAACACTAAGAAAATGATATGATAAATGACTTATATAACAAAAGAAAAAAGAAAACAACGAAGTGAAGCCTTTAACAATAAGCATGGTTCTGATTTTATTTTAGAGAAGACTGGACTTGACTCAATTCCCCAAGGAAAAGAAGAGGAAGAAAAAGAACTCTTGACTCATGCCAAGTCAACTGATGGGCAATTTGAATTAATGGAGACGCTGCTGAATACTTCCTACCCTCCACCTTCAAACATGTTCAATAGCCGAAACAGCAGTCGTGCCAGCATCGACTGTAAGAATACTCCCAGTAATCCAACGAGCTTGCTCGCTAGCCAGAAATCTAACAGCAGTTGCACAGTCCCAAGCGTTTCCCTCTGTTCGCAAGAGACTTCGGTTTTTTCGCGCCTCTCGAGTCTCCAGGCTCATCCCCTTTGAATACATCATGGGCGTGTAAAGCATGCCTAGACAAAGTCAAATCTATTGCACAGAAGAAATAGATAGAAGTTCGCAACTTGCCTGGACATACGCAGTTCACACGTATACCGTCTCGCGCATGGTGCGCCGCCATTGCGCGAGTCATGTTGAGGACTGCCCCTTTGCTCGTCGGGTATAACAGATGCGGTGTGCCACCTACTAGCCCTGCCACGGAGCCCATGTTTACAATACTCCCTCGAATCTGGCTTGTCGACTCCCCATTCTTCTTCATTTCAGGCACAACGTATTTGGTCATGTTTGCCATGCTCGTGACATTGATATTGAGTCCTCGGTGCCACTGATCCAAATCGAATTCTGTCGCTGTGCCTTTAGCGCCCATGATACCTACGTTATTCACCAGGATATCAACACGTCCAAACCTAGACAATGCCAACTCCACAATCTTCTTGCAATCGGCTTGTAGAGTAACATCTCCTTGGCAACCAATACTCTCCGCGTTGCCCTCTGATTGTATCATGTCGCTTGTTTTCTCTGCCCAAGAGGAATGAAGGTCAGCGCACACAACCGAAGCTCCATCTTCAGCCAATAGTATTGAAATTGCTCGACCGTTCCCAAGCCCATTGCCTTCGCATCCAGCTCCCGTTACGATCGCCACTTTTCCTTTAAGAGAGCGCCCGGGCCGTGGAGGGACCTCATCCGTTACTAGTAGACATCATCAAAATTCATGTTCGAATGTTATATGTAGGGTTCTTTACATATTCTTCTCTCATCGGAAAACAACCGCCTCCCTATCGGCATGTAACTCCGATATACCTTGCTTCTCGATGGTGGATTTGTGTTAATCCCCGAAATCCAATGTTTGCAGCGCGCTTGTGTGAGGGGGCAAGGTCGTGATGAGGGGTCGGTCCTCTGGGTGAATAGCCAGGAGCGACCGTACAGTTGCGAAGGCTGCCGAATACCCTGGCATATAGTACCTTTGGACGGGAGTCTAAACATGTTTTCTGGGAATTTTCATGGATTCATCTAGAATAATCCATGATTAGTGTTTGGGTGAAGTGTTCAGGGCCCCTTATAAATATGCACGTTAGGAATACGTACGATGCTAGATACTAATAAATACACACCCCGGTCAGCCATATATTGTGTTAGCTGAGCATCCCACCAATCAAGTCTAGTATTCGACAGTCAATAGAATGTAACAATCACAACACATCTTATTAGAAGACAGCTGATATCTCCAAATACCACTATGTACCGAGCCGAACTTGTAACATACTTCGGATTTAATCCACTTACATTTTCCGAAAGTAGTACAGTAAGCTAATATACAGGAGAAAAAATAAAATAATTGAAGCACTTCATTTTGCAGAACTCTTATATAATAGAATCCATGGATAGCTCGTACATTCTCGCCGGATTTCTCTCCTTTGAAGTGGGTTCCTGAGATACCTTAGTACCATATAGATAATCATGACTGATATACGAGAAAATCAAACCCGCAAGTATAGCTTCTGTAATTTGTTAGTACTTCCTCCATAAGCTACTCCTCATAGGGTCCCTTGATTTCCAATCGCAGTTATATTACGGCTAGCCATTACCAAAAAGTTGACAAACCAGAGTGATAGATGTACAAAGTATGTCGGCGAGCATTACAATAGATCTAGAACACTAATTTATAAGAAAACCCAACGAATGCTCACTTCACTTGAGAATAGGTGAGTATTGTCTCTACCTCATGACCGAGACGAGTTCCACACTGCCATTGAGTCATACTAGGGAAGAATTAAAGACCACTTACCGAATTTGTGTCTTTGATATTTCCATCTGGGTATTTCAATCGTTGAAATGTATGTATTTATATACCATATGCCATGAATATACATGCCATCACCCCCAGATTATTCATATCAGAGAACTATCCAGGACTTGCTGGACTCTCATATAAACTAATCATCTTGCTTGATCTTGACAAATTCAACGTTAAATGAGCGGTCCTTAGAGTCACCTTCCTTAGGCGAACATTTGGTTCCGTTATTTTTAGCGCCCATGCTATCATATTGAATAAACCCGCCAACCTTGCCTCCGCTCTTGCATATGTCATGAAGAATTTGTGCTGCAGTCTGCACGGCAATTTTGTGGACTTTCAGGTCCAATCCACCATCATCTCGGCAGATAACGATAGCACATTGTCCCGACCATATTACCTTTTTACACCCGCTGCCCTTGGAATTTGTTGGGAAGCATTCAGGGACGCCCCCATTCACTTTCTCTGGGTGAGAGATTATCTCTTTAGCGGTCCAACAGTCATCTGCCGGCGGACTTCCAGATGAAGTTTCGCATTGAACATATTCTGCCCAGGCATCGAGAATGAATATGCAAATGAGGACCAATTGGCAGATGCGGAAAAGCATCTTATTGGTATTGTGTAAGGCCGATGATGGATATAATAGCCAGTTTCAGAAATGACTAGACAAAATGATTGAGTTATGAACAGGATCCTTTTCTGTCTATATAGTGGAATCTACATTATAATATCAGCTCTTTCAACATTCCAAAGTATACTGTTGTTATTCCTTGACGAACCGGTGCGGTGTGGAACCCAGATAAAGTTCCTGGGATGAAACTCTATAAAGCTAATGCGTGCAGGATGATTTTATGAGGATTCAAAGAAGCGTCTAGGTCATCAAAATTCAAGTGTTTCGGCGTTTGTCATATCTCTTCCAATTTCCCGAATTACTCAGTTGTCCAATCTTTAGATGCTTCTCATGCCCTTTAGTATTAACATAGATGATGACAACTAACATATCCACAATAAGTTATATCTCATAATTCCCTACAAGTCTAAGTAATTGGAAGTGATCTGCGTCCTTGCTGATCATTCTGAATCCTCATACCGGCCAATCCAAGGAAAATATGGACCAATAAAATCCTGAGGGCACATCTTAATTGAGACTTTCTAGAGATCAAGGTTCAGTCTAAACTTAGCTTAAGTAGACTGATTATATGTCACGCCTCCAATGGTAAGTGCCGTTTATAGCGATGTGAACTTGACGACTCACGTAGGTCGTTGACAGTAATTTGTATACAAGCAACTTACAACTTACCCATATTACGGAATCATTCAATTTTTTATCCAATTTTGTCTTTGCCTTTAATGTTTCATAGTCTTATGTAGATTTATTTTCAATTCATGTGTTACAAGGCTACTAATCATATAGTTATGAGTGCACTGCTACAGACTCGGTGCATGGCTCAAAAAGATCAGCTCCACCATATAAGATAAAGATGGGACTCTTTATTGACTAATAAAATCCACTACTTCTATATTTAACAATGAACAAGGACCGTTCCGCGAGGCTTCCAACTTTATTTCTCACATTGTGACATAATTGCTGCAATTTATAGAGACTCTGTGCGATTAATTATTAGTTGTCTCGTTCCAAAATTGAGTTTATGAAACAGCTACCGGGTTGTTTTTACATAAGCAGTTGGTCTTCATGGCTGAAAGTTTACTTAAAAAAAATTTGCACTCACCAGTTCTTACCTAACAGTGGTCTGATGATTCCCATTAGTTTTCAATATTCAAATAGATTTAACATATTGGCTAGGATGTGAAACGTGAATGTAGTAAGGTGTTGATATCATAAAAGGGGATGCAGACCTGTAAAAACATATACAAGTAAAAACTTGCCAGAGGTCACTTAGTCTAAGAAGATGTGTCGGAACACTAGCGTAAGGAGCAACGTCAGACCTTCACATTCATTGATATCTCATTAATCAGATTAATACTTGGCTATAGCTTTTATACGGCAAACCCGCCAGAATTAAGCTGTCTCGGCTCTCCAGCGGCCTCGAACGTCCCATTCGGCAACAATCGCAAACCTTGAGCGGTACTCTGTCCTGGCCCTATCCACGTGACATTATGGCCTAAGGCCTTCATATACGCGACTGTACTATTATCGTATGCGTACTCGAAGGAGACCTGGTTGGGGCTAAGTTGGTCGTGTAGCCTAGGCTCTGCTAGAGCCTCGAGCGTTGTCATTTCCTGGTCAAGTACATGGTGGATATTCTGAATAGTCGCCGTGATGATACGACTACCTCCTGCAGAACCAATGACGAAATACAATTTTCCATCCGGAGTCTCGACGATAGTCGGTGAGATCGAAGAGAGGGGACGCTTTCCTGGACGGACAAAGTTCGCTGGACTTGGGATGTAGCCAAATGCATTGCTCGAACCAGGGATGGAGAAGTCGTTCATCTCATCATTCATAATGACGCCAGTCTCGGGAACCATGACCCGTGATCCAAACAGCAAGTTGACAGTCGTCGTGAGACTAATGGCTAGCCCACTCTTATCCGCTGTCACAATGTGGCTCGTCCCTGGGGTCTCCAAGCTCTCTAGCCCAGCTGGGTCGTACCACGAGACGTTCTGCGTCTTGAAATCGGAAATCTTAGAACGAACCTCGGCAGCTGTCGCATCAGAAAGCATTTGTTCCTGATACTTATCGAGACCGTCGACGAACGAGGGATCGCCAAGATTGGCTCTCTGCCCATATGCGAATCGTATAGCTTCGTCCAGTCTGTGGGTAGTCAGGTTGATCGCTGCCGGATCTCCAAACCCGTCATAACCATCAACAATCTTCAGTGTGCTCAGCGCTACGACACCACCAGAAGGCGCACTGCAACTAGTAAGCTTGTAGTCCCGATACTTGATTTCCGAAGGCTTCCTAATTGCTACAGTGTAGTTCTTCAGATCATCAAGGTTCATAGTTCCGTTCTTCGCTGTTAGTGCCGCAATTGTCGCATTGGCAATGGCGCCGGTGTAAAAGGCATCAGGCCCTTCTTTTGCGATCACCTCCAATGTGTCCGCGTAACGCTTTCGCGTTATCGTCTCATTCAGCTTGACTCGGTAGCCTTTGGGGGCGAAGTCAATCGCCCACGTCGGGTCATCAGTGAGGAAGTTGTTTGGTGAGACCGAGTCCATGTATTTAACAAGATCTTCCGTCACTCTGAAACCATATCGAGCGACCTTCACAGCAGGAGTTACCACGGCCGCCCACGGAAGTTTTCCATAATTCTTGTGTAAATACTCTAACCCCCGAATCTCTCCCGGGACACCGCTGTACTCTCGTTAGCAATTATGTACGGCCGTAATTTGAACGCTAGTGACTGCGAGTTTCGTAGAGAGGAAATTACCTTGCCAAGCCACCGTATATACTAGCGTCCGTGTTATTCGTGTACATGTCTTCGAATGCAGCAGCTGGTGCCGTCTCTCGGAAGTCGATGAATTCGTACTTCCCATCGCTGCCACGGACCAGCATAAATCCACCGCCGCCGACGCCACTGTGGTACATTCCGATGACACCAATGCAGAACACAGTACCCACCAACGCATCAGCAGCATTTCCACCGGCTAGGAGCAGGTCTGTTCCAATCTTTGAACAGACACTGCTTTCCGAGGCCACAGCACCGAGCTTCGGCTCTCTGTGGATTGATGCCGCCAATCCAGGCTGCGCAAAGAAGCATAGCTGAAGAGCCGCAGCTCCGATGCGCTTAAGAGATGGCATGCTGGTCAAAAGATGTAGCTCGAAGGCCTCAACGTGTTAGTTCAGCTGTGGGAAGAACTGGTCGCGTGAAGCAGCTATTTATACATAACACAGAGCGGGAACGATAAGAAAATATGATAGATTGCGCCATCCGACGGATTTGGTGTGGCATAAGCACGTAAACAAATTAGACATCGCAGATCGGTACCAGGGTTGCATCGACCGAGACCCAGCCCTTTCAGCTTGAAATCCCAGATGGTGATCCTTTAGCAGTTCGAGCTCTCCAAATTTGGAGAAGCTATCCATCCAAAATCAGAAAGACAAGGAGGTTGTTGTTGTTACCTTGTGATTAAGAATGGAAAATTCCACCATTATGTCAATTCAACTGACGTTTACCTTAGTAAATTCTCGCATTACTTGAGATAAAATGCGATCTAGTCCACCACAGCCTTGAAAGGGCCAGATTAGTGTCCTAGCGACCTAGCGACCTTCCTATTCGGGAAATAAATATTTACAGTAGATCTAGCAAGTCAGCCTAGGCAACGGAAGCCGACAAGCCACAAGTATAGACTTATTCGGAAGTTTAAATAATTTGAAAGTTTATCTGAATTATTTCTACAGCATCTCAATAGAAAACTCTACTACATTTATAAGCTCCAGGAAATTCTGATGCCGCAGTCTAGATCCTTCTACTCATAATTTACATATGTGACTACAAAATGACTTATATAGACTTCTAGTGTTCCTAGGATTGCAGATATTGCTAGCTCTTTTCTCATTAGGGAGAAAACACGCGGCCCACGATCCAATTCGTTGCTGCAGTAAACAGAGTCAACAGCAAGTTCCTATGTGGGGGAAGTCAAACGATATGTCCCGGTATCTCCTTATGCTCGACTGAGTCAGGGGAGCGCAAATCAAGAGTGTCACTGTCATGATGACGAAGGCATTTTCAACGGCCTGATACCCACCCGGGTATTTACAGCGGCTTCTTCTCTGCACTTACACACAAGATCAAAATACTATTACATCTAGATGTGACACTAGTTTAGTTAACTTATATGCAGAATGTTCAGAGAAATATTTCACTTAAGCATTGAATGCTACCCGCTCCAAACAAATATATGCAAGATAATTTAACAATTTTTCAATATGTACAAGGTTCGCAGCATTCAAAATTGAACTACCAAAGCGAACTCTAGTTCCTTTAAGCACTCGTCGAAGAAGGGAGAATGCTACTACTGGCAGAACCACTAGGGGATGTACCATTTGTAGTGTCATTGCCACCAGGACCACCACCGCCGCCGCCAACTAGAACACCAGCAGTTAGTATTTACTTTCTCGATATATTGGAGGCTTATTGGGGGTTCTTAGGCTTATATCGAGAAGTTTTGCTCCTCATATAGGCTAGAAGAGAACAGAAGGGAAAATAAATGATCCTGGGGGCTACCTACTAGTAAAACCGGTGGAGTGGCCACCCTCAGCGTCGAGGTACGCAGCTGCAAACCAATATATTAGTTCACACTCATTACCAAACCCCTAGTTGAGACTTAGGGGTGGGGATCCGACTTACCGACTCCGTAATATTCGTTTTCGGTGTAATCGGCAGAGGCGTTGATACCGATCTGAACCCAGGCGAACAGGCCATCCTCGATGGAGTCTCCGAGGTAGACAAACTGCGGGATTGGGTCGAAGGATGCATCAGCTTGAAGAACCGACCACATGTCCTCATCGTTGGTAGTCAGCGCGACTGTGTTTTGGTTGTATGGATAGGTCGCTTCGACCTCAGCACGCAGATCATCAGGCCAGAACAGCTGTCCGATATGACTGACTGGTGCGTTCCTATTCCCAGGTGTTAGCAAATGCACATGCCGGGGATGAGGTAGCTCATGCAAGCCTCGGCTGGAATTTACCATATTGAAATAGTGCCATTAGGCATGACTGTAGCATTCACGTGCGACAACAAATGCGTGTGAATAGCCCGCCCACCGTAGTGACCGGGAAAGATAGTCTCGAAACTAGCGACTCCATCGGCATCCGTCAACTGGATACCACGGAGATATGTGGAGTTGTAACCATCTTGGGCAACATTGCCAGTGGTGTCAATACCACTGTACACACCAGTAGCGTTGCAGTTCCAGATATCAACTGCCACAGAGGGGATAGGCTCGCACGTATTAACGTCGATATACTGGGCCTCCAGGAACAGGTCGATACCATCACACCACAGAGACTCCTTGACATTCGATCGCATCTTCTCGCCGGCAACGTAGTACTATTGCATTTGATATCAGTCTCTGCTCTAGGCAATTTGGCGAATAACTGAAAATCTCCAGGTAAAAATTATGGATGGTTGATTCCCAAAGCTATTCCAATGAGGGACTGTTGCCCCTATAAAAGAATGGAGAGGGCAATAAAATGACTCTGGATTTTACTCACTGGGCCATTTGTGATCAGAGGCGCAAGAATACAGCTCGTGTTTCCACTGAAGACATCTTCAAGTGATGTGAACATGTCGTATTCGTAAACGCCCGTCATATTGTGGTTGATCGCCTCCCAAGATTGAAGATCTTCAAGAGTACGTTTATTCTTCCTTGCAGCTAGGGGAAATCAGTTCTACCCTCATACTATTCCGAATATTCATATCTACTCACGAGCCTTGATTCCGCGCTTCTCACGGATTTCCTTTACGGCATTGGCACGGCGTTTGATGGAGCGCGCCTTCACTGCTTGGGCGGCAGCTGAGTTTGAGCATGCAGCAAGTGACCGCGCACCAACTTGTGCAGCGTTATCGCGAGCAATGAGCTCACGCTTCATCTTATGCGCATCGTGCTTTTCACCGGGGTGAGCGGCAGCGTAGCCAGCAAGAGCCGCGAGGGCCAGTTGGGAGAAGGCGACCATGGTGAATGAGAGAAATGTGTAAGCGACCGACTGTATAACGATTGGATAAAGAGCGCGTTCCTAGAGGTTAGGTTGGCCTAGAGTGAAGATCGCATCTAGTCGGCGAGGATACGCCCTTTTAAAGGTTACCAGCAGAGACTCTACCCAAATGTTTGGTATCCTACCAGGCCCACCCAATCCCGAGTAAGGGTATGTTTATTCGTAATGCTTGTCGTCCATCGTGGAACCTCTAGGTCTGTAGAGTTTTTAGTGGCTCGAAGACTCTCGGAGAACGTTCCTTTCCCCATTATCAATGTTGCCCTTGATAACCACGGCAGATTAGCCTAGCCTTCAGGGGTGCCATTACGCGTCACTGGTGAAAAGAACCAGGAGGCATGTAGATTGCGAATAACGAAAGCTAAGCCTTGCTACGGGCTTGACACATATTTACAGGGAATAGAATCTCCCAGAGGGTTTGTCCGCCAATAAGGAAAACGGAATTTCCAAGTCTTCGGATATTCAAAGCGTGGCGACATGGCTAACGTAGACTGAAGGGTCATGAAACGGAATGTGGGCGGTCTACAAATCAGGCCCACATAGACTCCGTTGTCTACTACTACGGAGTATGTATGTCTGCCGCTCTGCCGCTCTCGGGCAATACCATCATCGTTTTCTCTCATCTAATTAAAACGTGCGAGCGTTTCCAGCCAGTTTTCCCGAGAAACCGGAATCTGTAATCTCTCTTCAAGATAATCCTTGGTTTTGAACGTTATATTTTTAAAGCTGCAAGTTTACCTCAACTCCATTTTCGCCGAAACTAATAGAATATTATATAGCATATCTTGATGTACTGAATCAGTGAAGCTCTCCATTGTAGTTTAGAAATCGTATCGCTACCGTCGCGTTGCCTTTGAAAAATGATATTTCTACATATGGGTGGCTGTTCAATATACTTGAGGCTCCCACGCCTTTCCTTTCTAAACATAAGTCGCATGAATCTAATATTAAGGGTCCTCTACTATAAAAGTGCAGCGGCATTAGCTACTTTAAGTTATTATTAAGCTGAATCTGTTCTGCCCCGAGATCATAGATGCCGGAAAGTGGGGGTCCATCGGTGGGACTACCCGAAAGATGGAGCAGGGTCGTCATCAGGAGTATCATGGTATTCAGCACATCCTTGTCTAGTTCGCAGCCTGACAGCATTCAGCATCATTCCCAGCTTCCGTTTCTTGAAACAACCAATCATGATCTGTTATATTACTCAGGTGGCTCGTAAGGCTAACGACGACGATATTCATGCGTCCTGATTCGTAAGCTTATATCCAAGCCACACTATGATCTCCTTTAGAAGTTCTCATATGCAGACAGTTGTTGCTTCACTGTGGATCATGAAGCTAACGTGTCGGTCGTCGAATACAAGAGTCCACTCCGCAGAAGTATCCCCTTTCATAGCATACCTTGGAGATGAGTACCAGATCAAACATCTCGATTGCGAAAGAGCTTGAATAGGATTCCGAAGGACCTTACTGTACAGTTGACACCTATACTCCTGATAAGGCGACCAATGGCTCTGCTTCCATGGGCTAGCCGCCGCAGCAGCATCCCGGCACCAGCTATACTATCGATGTCCGGCTAAGCTAGACAGAATCAGCACCCATTCTGGATGTCTCGGTATTTCCACTGCCTATTCCTATCATGGGCGGTAGGTAGCTACCTACCACAGCGCCAACAACGAACACCAGTACAAGCCTCAAATCGAGATGACAGGTTCTATCCGCCATACAGGGACAACAGTACTGACCTCTCCCAGGACTCAAGAATGCCTCATGGAAGTCAAATATCAACGCTAACCATCTGTAGATTTTCGGCATCGTCGTCATGGCAATGGGTGCATAGGAAGACCGTGCCACAACACGACCTTGCCATGCCGCAGGAAGTGTTCGTGATATCGCAACAGTAAAAACAGCAGAAGATCGATCCACGTATGGCCGTCTCGACATAATCATACCATTTAGCCATCGATTGTAATAATAGTCAGGCCAGGAAGCTATACAAAGTGATGAGTGATAGCAAATGGGCGATTGCTACATACCGAGCATCCCATAGCAAGGAAGGCAAGGGAAAGCATAGGATAGCAGAAGAATATGCTTGGATATGATAGTCCATCCTGTCCATATAATGCTAGAACGGACGACATCCTAACATTTGTATTCAGTTGGTCTTGTGCGACAGTTTGGTGCTGTCGCTAGACAAAGAAATCTTGAGCCACCCAACAACCAACATCCAACATCCATCCACATATTTACCACTGGTTGGACCCTACATCACAACTTGTACATTCCACAAACACGGGATTCTTGCCCTTCTGCCGATTAATAAGATGTTCCCTAGATTTCTTCTAAGCTTGATATTGAGACGTCTACGTTGATAGATAGGTCGCAGGATTTGAGAAATATACGAAGTATATATACAGAATTTAGTTTTCAAGCTGATCGTCTAATAAAAATACGGTTCATCTTGCTATCCACTCCAGTGACCCCTCCTGTATCTTCTTGATGCGTTCAATTTGCTACTAGGGGGGAAATAATACACGCCTCTGACGACGACCTATGACATCAGCTTTGACGCATCTAGACTATTCTCACTAGCGCATGGTTGCAAAGCTCCGACAAAACATCGATATATATGTATCTTAAGAATACGTATGTGTACCTTAAATATACATAGACCCCTTGCCAAGTTCGTGTGCTTCCATAATCTGCATTTCGAGTTAACTGAGTTGATATACGGCTAGGTAATAGAGCAAATTGCAAGGCCTATCGACACAAAGCGCCATAGACTTATCACGAAAATAGATGGACGCATTGCGATTCGTGGCGTTAAACTCTTCGAGTATATGAATGCTGTCTGGAAGGAATGAGGCTATATTTGATAAGTTTATACGCAGAAGGGTTGGGCGTTCACTACCACCGGCGCGACTGACTAATATAGCTACGTTAAACTTGATCTTGCAAATGTATAATCTTCAGGACCTTGTACGACCCAAGGCCAAACCTCAAATCGACAACGACAGTTCTGATTTCCTTAAGAAAGTGAATTCCTGAGTAGGACTTGTCGATCGTAATGATCCGTAAAATCAATAGCTCACAAAATATCCACTTTAATGTACGAAACACTACTCATGATACTCTGTAGTAATTCGCAGTCTCTTACTCTACGTATATATCAGTTCAGAGATACCTAGGGCACAACACAATAATCCGTTGATAAGCTCCCCAAGTTCTTCGAGTGGACAACGACTTTGAATGGCCCTGTATCCTTAGCCAATTCTTTCTCACTAATGTGAGGCCCAGTGTTGAACGCAACCCCTGAGCCTTGAGAGCATTCGCTTCCCCGCCGCACAACTTTCTCCCATACACTGCCTTCCTCGTCTAGCGAGTCCTCATCTTCCTCAATCCTCGCGGCGATTATGTCCCAGCCCCTCTCTGTCTTTCTCCTCCGCGTCCTCTCGGCCTCCATGAAAGTGAGCAGTCGCCTAGCCTGGCACACGTTCCAAATTCCCTCGCGCGGGCCCTGCCGGTCGTAGCCTCTTAACCAACCTACGACCCAGTTTCGGACTCTGGCGTCTGCTGTCCATCTGTGTGCGCCGACAATAGCAGGCATCATCCCGTGTCCAAAAGCATCCGCCTGCGCACAGCCTTCCGGTGCTACGCCGGCAGCGATGCGGCAAATGTGCAGCACGGTCGTCTCGGTATCCGTTGGCGTCACACGACCTGCGTCCTCAACGTAGCGAGTTCGTGCTCGCATGCGAGCACAGAGAAAATGCGCATAGTTGACCGCTGCAATATAGGGGTCCGAAGAGTTGGGAAATGTTAACGGCGTAATGTGCAGCGGTGAGCTGGATGAGGATGAGCAAGACTGAACGTCATTATAGAATGCAATCGGGCCATTTAGACCCGTGTCGACCGGCAGCTCGGACGAGGGAAGACAGCGTTGCCAAGAGGCGAGTTGAGCCTCGATGACTTCCATCTTCTTGGCCCATTTCTGATCCAGACCGGGCTGAGAACGGTACTTAATCTCAAGTTTGGTAACTTCCCGAATGAGGAATAGCAGACGATCCCGGGGTGCGTCGGAGCACTCGAGCATGGCCGATAACTCGTCGGCGATGGCTGGGTTCATCGTCTGCATCTTGGTTACCGCGAAGTCTTCGTTCTGAAGCTCGACGAGGAGAGCCATCCGAGCAAAGGCGTGAGTCAGTTTTCGACCCGTTGTAGAGCTTGAAAATCGACCGTGATAAGCACTCAATATCTTTCCAGCTGCCCTTAGGTGAGCACGCCATGCAGCGAGTGAGCCCCATCGCAGGTCGAAATTCGCTAGAAGTAATCGTGTCAAGAACCAAGAAAGGAGTGCATCAAGACTAGTATTCTCAAAAGTTCCAGGATTCAGATCGGGGAAATTTTCTTGGTGACTTTGAAGTGCAATAGTGTAGTGTCGGAGAGCATGTTGCTTCGTAGTCGGAGGTGTCCCGTCGTTCGCTGACAACGTGAGTGCCGAAACGGCGAGCGCAGCGCTTAAGAGATGAGGGGTTGAAAGCCGTTCATTGGCTATGAACTCGCGAAGAGGGAGAATGGTTGCTAGTCCCCTTACTTGATCGTCTAGCAATCGTTTGTAGTATGCCGCGTCTTCGGGAAACTGGAAGTACTTGCTAATTGAATGATCATAAGTTGGCAAAGGCAGCGATACTGGAGTGTACACGAGCTGGTCATTTACAGCTCCTACGTTGACACCACTGTACACACTGTCATCAGTGGGGAAGAGACTAGATCCTTGTATAGACGACGGCGAGTCGCCAAATAACTGGAGTTGCTGTTCATCTGTTCGCGGAAGCTCGGTCAGGGCCCAGTCCGGCCAAGGCCATTCCTCGGTCCCCGACAACACTTGCGGAGTGCCATCGAGCTGAACTGGGCTCGTGGTGTAATCACCATAGGCATTTGAGAGACTTGGTCCGCTCATTGCTACCGGCTCGGCCTGTGGTTCCGTCTTTGAGACGGCCTTTTCTGGCGCCTGGAGACGCCTCCTCTTCGAACCGTCATCCTTGGCCGAGAACCTCTGGGTGACGGAAAACGTTTGATCTTTGAAAGCAATCTTATTGCCATAGCCTTCACAGCTAAGATTGGACGCGCTACACTGAAGACCGGTCAGCCGCCGTGTAAGTCAATTAGCCTCGAGTCACTGACAATATTACAACTCGGTTTAGCTTTGTCGCATCTTAGATGCCGTTTGCGACATGTGAAACAGCCATTACGATCCCGCGAGATGACATTTCTCTTTCGCGGTTGACGGATTGGGTTGGAGTTAGGTAACTGGGACATTGGTATGTTAATACTATGAGCTTGACATTCCTAGATGATAATTGATGCTAATAGATCGCCTTCAACTTTAGTATACTTTAGACGATAACTACTAGTAGAAAAGACTAGAGAGAGGAGACGAGTTCCAACGGAATAGTAAGATAAGGATCTGCAGAGCACGGTTGGACCCGGTAAACGGCTATTCAACTACATAATAGTATGTAAGAACCCCCAATCCCATCCCCTGTAACAATCAACCTCTGAAGCACTGCTTCGCATTCTGTAGGTGTACATGAATACCCCCACCTTCACCATGCAGGGTTATCTATGTTAATAGCCGAGCATTATTAAACTAAACCGTTGAAGGAATGGGATAATATATCTGGAACACTATACTGTCTCGAGTGGAGTTTCTCTCCACCACCAAGTTCAAATGGTGCTGAACTATCCTAACCGAGATAGCTATTCTAGACTCATTTTGCATTGAATGACACGATATCGATAAAACGGCGCAAGTTCCATATGTTTTACGAATAGTTCAATAATTGCTGACTGTTAAATATTATACATTGTCTGCCACAGCTTCCAAAATGCACCTTGCCTCGACTTTACCAGCGACCGAGGGTTACCGCGCTCTACGACATGACCCTGCTCCATCACCAACACCTCGTCGAAGTCAATGATGGTACTCAACCGATGAGCAATTGCAATGAGACTCTTATGCGCAAACTTGTCTCTTAACAACTGTTGAATACGTTGCTCGTAGTCCTCGTCAAGGCTAGCCGTTGCTTCATCAATGATGACAATTCGCGCGTCCGTCACGAGCGCACGCGAAAGGGCTACGAGCTGACACTCGCCCTGCGAAAGGTTTCGACCATTCGCCTCGATATGACGATCTAGGACCCAGTCTGGATTAGCCTCTGTTCCGTGGCCGATTACGTCCACGACAATGCGTCGCAAGTCGGCATCAGACACTGCGCCGCCAAAATCAAGATTGAAGCGTAGGGGTCCTTCAAACAGGGTTGGTCTCTGCGGGATGAAGCTGATGGCCTGGCGAAGTCGCTCAGCTTCAATAAAGTCTAGATTAATACCATCGAGCACAACATTTCCCCGAAACTTCATCAAAAGCCGCAGAATGCTCGCGACAAGTGAGCTTTTCCCGCTACCAGTACGACCGACGATAGCGATGCGCTTTCCGGGCCGAACGTCAAAGTTGATATCTTCGAGGACGGGGTCGCTGTCTAGCGAGTAGCCGGCTGTCAACTTTTGCACCACTAAGTGGCCTTCTGAAGGCCAGTTGTCGGGCGTAGGAGATGCTGGTGCTCTAGCTACAACGCTAGGTTCTTGAGGAACCTTGTGAATGTACTCTTCAATCCTTTGAAAACTAGTCATTTCTACTTCCAAGAGGCTGGAGAGATACACGACATCTGCATCATGTGTCAGCATTTGGCTTTTCACATGGTGTCTTTGAAATTCGTAACTTACAGAGTAAGGCAGTGCACAGAGTTGATGAGCTCGTCATGCTGAAGCCTACCTTGGCTGGACTGGCACTTCTCGACAACAACGCGAGTGTGGCCGTGGAAAGGGAAATCGAACCTGCGCATAAATCCATTCTGACAGCTAACCATCTTTGGCTTGCACTTACGGCCTCCCAGCCTCGTAGGTACTGTTCTAGTGCCTGGGTGAATCTATTTTGGAACGAATACTCAGCTCGATGAGCCCTAATGACAGAGATCCCAGTTATCGCGTCGGATATGCTAGTCAGAAGAGGAGAGAGGCTCGCTGCATAAAGCTTTTTTGAGGCTGTAGAGCCATATATGTATATTTTCCCGGTATATAATCCTATCGCAAGGATGCCCAATGTTGGCAGGAGAAACATGGGCAGCAAAGACGCCACGGCCACCAGACGGAAGCCAATGGAGAGGTAGTTCTCAACGACCTGCTTCATAAGCTCGATGACGGTGTTATCTAGCGAAAACATATCAGAAGAAAATCGATTGATCATCTGTCCTGCGGGCGTATTGGTAACCCAGTTAAACGTAGCGCCCAAGACAGAGCCAAGAATCTTTGCATGCTGTGTATTGCTTGCCTTGAGGCCCCCGCGGAAGAAGATGAGCGATGAGAGGGTAGCCAAGACGAGCTGACTAACGCAAAGGCTGGCGTAAATGATAATATAGAAAGCGGTACGAGAACGTCCTATTCCAACGATAGCGCCTTCAGATTCTCCAGACCAAATGGTCAGCCAGAATGATGAGGCGAGATCTAACGAGTGAACTACCAGGATGACAAAGCATAGCACGACAAGAAAACCGGGCGAGCCAAACAGTCTCAAGTACTTTAGCACAATCAACCAGCCATTTAAAGCTGTGGTGGTTTCCGAACCACCAGCTTTCGTCTCGATAACTTTTGAAACCACAGCCGGCTTTGTAGTCTGAGGGGGACTGTCACTACCCTCGGGGAGACTCAACTCTTCCGATATTATCTCGCATTCGACGATCTGAATGTCTTGGATCTTGGGAAGAGCGGTAAGGCCTGCTTCTTTTGGCTTCGAGATGATCGTCCGCACCGTCCCGTTCTGTACCTCGACGACTAACCGGGCTGCCTCGCGGCAAACCATATTCTCTGATGCTAGGACTACCGTCCTATCTTTCAGGATCGAACCGAAAATGCAGTTTTTTATAATCCAGTTTGTGGTCGTTGCGTCTAAAGCAGCGAGAACATCGTCCAGCACGACCGTCTTAGTGTCTGCGTACAAAGCTCTTGCAAGAGCTACGCGTGATCTTTGGCCACCAGACAGAGAGCTCCCGGCTTCACCAACATCGGCTAAATCACCTCCCGGAATGGCTTGAAGGTCGGCTTCAAGACAGACAGCCTTGACAACCTTGTTGTATCTCCTGATCGAAAAAGGTGAATTGAAAAGAATGTTTTCCCGAATGGTACCCCTCAGAAGCCAGGGCGACTGTCCTGCGTATGAAATAGTTTCTGAAGGGTGAGACCGCATTTGCATCTTTCCACTAATAAGTGGCAACTCCGAAAGGAGTGCTTTGAGCAAGATAGACTTTCCTGACCTAACACGTTGTTAAAGGATGCTCTATCTAACAACGCAGAACTCACTCACCCTGTCTTCCCTGTGATGAGATTCAACTGCCCTCGGATGAGTTCGAGGTTGACATTACTCAAAATTGGGTTCACGCTGCCATCGCTGCTTGGCAATCCAATTATTGCGTTTTCGGCACCGAAAACGTTGCTGGAAGCTGCCTGGTCTAAATCAGAGAACACACCAGTTTGGCCATCTTTCAACAGGAAAGTCGAATCCTCATCTAAGAAGCCTACGACTCTTCCCAGAGACACGCTTGTTTGGGCAAAGGCGCTAGTGCCAGTGACCGCAAGGGATAGCATTGACTTTAACGTGCTGAAAATGGATAGAACAGTGAATAAGACCGCCGGCGTTACAGGCATACCAGCACCGAGAGCGAATATGCTAAGCGACATAACAAGAGGCACCAGCACAGAGGCAGAAGAGATAGTCTCAGACGCAGTAACAATGATGAGCTTCTTCCATATAGCCTCGAGCTCTGCCTCTCGTTTCTCGTTGACCCATCGGCAAAATGCGAATGACTGGCCTAGCGTCTTTATTGTCTGGAGTCCATTGACGACCTCGCTAACTCGACGTACACGACTATCGATTGTAGTCATGACATGCGATTGGGCAAGCTTTTGATATCGGCTGACATACCACGAAATAGGAATCCGAGTAATCAATATCACCAAAAGCCCAGGAACGTAGGACCACCCAATTGTCTGATAGAGCAACACACTCGCGACGGCTACCTCCACTGGAACCATGAACCCAGCCATGATTGTGTATCTAAGCATGGCGATCTTATCGACATCCGCTGCGACATGATTCGTCACCTGCCCCAGATCCGGATGGCACCCGGGAGGTTGCTGCAAGAGCTTCCGATATATGGTATAAATCACCATTCCTTTTAAGTAGCAGATGTTCTGCGTCGAAAAAGATTCGAACGTCTGCATACACAGCCCACGTACGACTGGTGAGATACCGAACAACAGAGCTGAGAACCAGGGCTGGACTAGTGCCTGTTTTGGGGAGCCTTGGAGATACTGCAACAGACTACGCAGGCCTATGACGCCTAGGAACTCGGCGAAGCCGCATAGCACCATCATGAACGCCATCACAAGCAAGCGTGGACAGAAAAGTTTCCATAACGCGCGACCCGTTGACGTCGTCCGCAGCCGGGCCATCTTAAATGCTTCAAACCAGAGGTGTGGTTGAGAGCCGCTCCTCAGTGGAGGTAGATCGTCAACATTTAGAGCTCCACGCTGCCGGTAGCCCAGCATGATGAACGGGCTGACCCAGCCATAGGTCCACCATCGTGTTCCTGGCGAACAAGTCGCTGAAGGGTGTGGTATTGAGCCATCTTCAGGAATAATATGGTGGGAAGGCGTAGTTACAGGAATGAGGATTGCTGCCGCGACTGTGAAGAACAGGTTGCCCGACTCAAGCCAAGAGAGCGATGTGAGCACAAGCTTCTGGTCACCTCTGATGAGGGGATAAATGTAATTCGGCCCCACAGAGAAGAGAAAGACGTTCAGCGAAAGAATATTTGCTGTAAGGTGAAGCCCGGCGCGACGACCAGGCGATAACAAGTATAGGAGTCGAAGCAAGACAACCATACCCTAGCCAGTATGTAAGTCAACTTCCAATAGAATTATGCGAAATTATAACATACCCAGTTTACCACTACAATAGCCGCTTCACCCGTCTTTGACAAAAGAACAGCCAACACGATGTTAATGGCAAGACAAGCTAGCGCGGCCACGATAGCCAGAACGTTGCACACAACATGGCGCCAGGAGCAACCTCTTCGCTCGTTCCGAGGCCTCTGTCGTGAATATAGGGCTAATGTCACTGATATTATTGTTATAGAGCTAACGACCAACAACGCGAGCCTGCTTCTATCCCCTTGTGTTGCTGCTCGTAGAATCAAGGGCCTCTGCGATGAGGTCATCATCGTGCCTACGGCTTACAAGATCGAGGTTCTCGAGACCCTCGCCAGACTGCTCGTACCAAGCACATTTTGTACCGTGCACTCCGCGAGCTATCCCAACGGTTATAGGAATCTAGCTACGACTAGATTACTAACCTCGGTAAGTGCAAGTGAAACGTAGTTCATTGACAGTCTCGTCCTGTTCCGCTTGAGGCGGATCCAGTACGGCCTGATGAGCCCCATCCCTGCGTATACTAGTATCTCCTAACAATTAGACTTTCTAGGCTCATGCCATTGGATTCTTGCAGTAGCAAATGCATCCAACCACGACGTCCGCAATTTATCGTATATAATTGCCGCTTTGGGATATCTTCTCTCGACCCACCTCTGCCCGGCCCTTGCATGATAGCTAGGACCCCTCATACTCCAATTGATCATCCGTTTTCTTTTTGGTAGCCCCGCCGCCTAGACCATGATGTAGAGCTTGACCTCAAGTTGGTCAAGGTCCGAAAGCTGGCTTCCGAATCTGCAGGCACCAGTTCACGCTCCAAACATCACGCCAGTATGTTACCTTCTTCGATGCTGCTACAAAGCGCTCTCTCAGCGGGGTTGCTGGTGTCATCTCTAACATTCGCAGCTTCATTACCAAGCCAAAAGGTGCTCAGTCATTCAAACTACCAGAGCTTCAATCTTCCAGAACACCCCGACCATGCAATTCGTATCAAGGAGCAGACGGATGACCTATGCGATGCAGGCTCGAAACAGTACACAGGATGGCTCGATACCGGCGGGAAACACTTGTTCTTCTGTAAGTCTAGAACTTCTCTGTATACTTATATGTTTCCCAGCAGCTTACAGCTAGACAGGGTACGCCGAAAGTCTGAACGATCCACAGACCGACCCGTTGAATCTTTGGATGACTGGAGGTCCGGGATGCAGCGGCCTGATAGGAATGATGCTTGAGCTAGGCCCATGCTTAATCAACAATAACGGGACAGCGACTTACCGGAATCCCTTTTCCTGGACGAGGAATGCCTCCATGATTTTCATCGACCAGCCAGCGGGAACTGGCTTCTCGTATGTCGATGAGGGTTATGAGCATCCGCACGACTCTTTCGTGGCCGCCTCGGACATGCACGTGTTCCTCCGGATCTTCTACACAGCGTTCCCTCATTTGCAGTCTGTACCCTTCCATATCTCAGGCGAAAGTTACGGAGGCCATTATGTTCCCACCGTTGCTGCAGAAATCATCCGTTATAATACGCTGCGCATAGGCCCGGATTTCAAAATCCCCCTGACGTCGATCATGATGGGTGACGGATTCGTTTCTCCCCTAGACAGTTTATACGGCTACTACGACACACTCTGCACAACCAAGCCCGGCGTCCCGAAACCAGTCTTCAATGATACAAGATGCACTCAGATCGCGGAATCTCTTCCCCGATGCGCTTACTTGCACCAGGTCTGCTATGAGTATCCCGACACGATCATCTGCCAAGCGGCAGACTCCTTCTGCTCGAGTCAGATTTCGGACCTCTTTTACAGCGAGTCTGGCGCCGGCGGTCGCGACCCCTTCGATATCACACGGACTTGCGAGGTTGACCTGTTCTGCTATAAGGCCGTGCTGGATATCCAAAGCTACATGAACACGCCGTCGGTATGGTCGGCGCTAGATGTGCCCAAGGCCGTGACCAACTTCAGCCTGCTATCCACCGACATCAACGAGGCTTTCTCGCAGACCAACGACGGATACATCAGCACAGCGGAAGAAGTTAGGTATGTCCTTGAGGCAGGTGTTGATGTGCTAGTGTACAACGGGAACTTAGACCTCGCGTGCAACACGGCGGGCAATCTGCGTTGGACAGAGAGACTCCCTTGGGCTGGACAGGCCGAGTTCGTGTCGCAGAACTTGAAGACTTGGTATGCACCGAAGAATGGCGAGACTATTGCTGCCGGGACCATGAAAGAGGTTTCTGTCCTCGCTGCACCGGGAAACAAGAAGAATTCAAGGTTCTCCTTCGTCACTTTTGACCAAGCCGGGCACATGGTTCCTCTGGATCAGCCGGAGGTATCCCTACATTTGATACAAACTTGGATGAGCGGTGAAATGCTATAGAATATATCATAATAATTAAGGTAACCGTATTCAAAAGACGTATCTTGGCAATACCATATATCAATGAGCAACTATCAAGTATCATGATGCTCATGGAAATTCAACCTGACTAGTTCACTTGTCCAGTTTAAATTTGGCACGGGATTTGCTTCAGACATTTCGTTTTACTAAGGGTAAATTGTGTACAAATTCAGTCACTTGCACAACAGCTTTAACTGTATGGATTTTCATTTATGTCACAGTCTATCAGTTATGTGACTGAGATCCTAATGAATGAAATCCTAGTAGCCATTCGACCGTTGTTACTTACAAGAGGAACAATAACTACTCATTTAAATGTTTATTTGGTTACAGGTTACATGAAGAGTTCCTTTCACTTTTCATGCAGCTTATTTTTGCTAGTAATATTGGTATAACTAACTATCATCACATTTGTTCTGCTGTAATCCGTGACACTAGCACATACATTAAAAGTGGCATACCAAATATGACCCAGCTGTTTGGGTGCTCTCCGTCCTCACCTTTGTAGAACCATAAGATGCCCCATTAAAAGGAGAATTCCTATCATCCGTGACTATAGTACCCGACACTGAGATGAACAAAATACTCCGGAAAGGAAAAAGCGGTAAATAGACAGCGGCTGACGTCAAAGTCATAAAGCTGTATAAACGGTAAAAGAGACAATAGTTGGACGTATTATAGCAAATTACTTCATAGTTGTTTTCTTGTTCTTTATTGACAGCTTATTACAACTTGTTCATGCGATCAATCTAAATTTTTGTGTGCTCGCGCACCCACTCATCTTCGATCAACTCCTGAGCCGACGAACGCTTTTCTGGCTCCCATTGTAGCATCCTCTGCATAAATCGCAGAAAAAGCTCCTTATCTTGTCCTTCTAGGCTAGTCTCAATGTTTCTTAGTGTGACCGCCTCTGGTACGGAAATTCCAGCGGAATACTCTCATAAACAATAACACTTCGTTAGCGATGTTCACAAGAGGTACCAGACATTCCCATTTACAGTGCCACTCACCTTCAGCAGAAAAGAATTTGTGACTCGCTTTCCCACGAGCAAGTAGGTTTTGGGGCGGCGGGCCCAGGAGTGCTATCATCTCGGAGAGATGAGCTCGGCTCCGATATGTTTGGAGCTCTGGGTCGTGGCCAGTAAACAAGTGCCCGCCTTCAAAAACATCCCAAACCTGTGATTGTCAGTGAGACGTACTGTTAAATTCTCAGTGTCAATTGGAAATTTGCATACCATACAGCCCACATTCCATATATCGATGCTGTAGGTCCATGGGACTTCTAGAATCACCTCAGGTGCCCGATAGATGTTAGGTTGGACATCTTCCAAATGTTCACTATCCCCATAAACTGCCGAGCCGAAGTCACACAGGACTGGTGCACCCCACTGCTTAGGCATCCTGAGTTCTCGAGATATATATATTGTTCGCCCGTCGAGCTCTTTCCGCGGACAGGGGTCCCTTAGCTCCTGTTCTTCAAAGTCGCTAAAAACAGTATCATCTTCGATTCCAAACATGATATTGTCAGCCTTGATATCTAGTTTCTCTGATAAGCGCATGATGCAAGCGACAAGACTGTATTTTCAGCTAGTACCTGTATGTATGATTTGGCATTCCGTGTGCAGAAAATCCAGAGCCAAGAAGACGCGCTTCAGAACGAAGGCAATCACCGGAACGGGAAGCCTTCTCACGGGGTTGCGGTGAAGGAACGTCAGCACACTCTCCCATAATGGGGTGTGTACCAGGCATCGATGTTGTCCATCAGGTCCATCGACGTCAAAAGAATCGAGTAGCGTTCTCACGGCGTCCTGCCCTGGATGGTTCTTGGAGCCTCTCTCTATGCGTTTGTATATGTTGAGCTCGTCATCTAGCTGATCGCCTATGGATGCAGAGTGAATATAGAGTTTCAGAGCTACATGGCGACGGTGACTATAAGGGTCGTCAGACAGTGGATATCCAAACCAAGGGGACGCTACAGATCACCTCAAATCACGTGCGAGCCAGACAGTTGAAGTAGCTCCAAATCCGAGTTTCCCTACAACTTGATATCGATCTCGAAGAACCTCACCAATGCGGATAGGATAATACCGGGACGCGACGTAACCTGGAATGGTCTCTTCTTCAATTTTTTGGGCTGGAGAAATTCGCGCGAAGTTAGCATTGGAAAAGTTTAGTGGTGGCCAGGGACGGCCAAGCCGGGCTAGCCATCGGAACGACGACAGCATCGTTTGCGATGATAGGAAATGGGTTGAATGCTGGCTGTAGATGGACCCATCTGACGTTGGTTGTTAGACAACTATAAATTGCATTGGAACCTAAGTACCTATTTAGACCTGCACATAAGACATTCCCCACATTCATCACCTGACACTGGATCTAGCCTTGCCAGCCTTCCTTTTATTTTAGAATTTAGACAATCATGGAAGAACGGGATTTCCGAGTGCGTCTAACAGCCAATCATCAGAAAATTTACATTTCTTTCTTCCTTCATTGTGACCAGTCTTCTTCCTCTCTTGCCGCTGGTGGCCACCAAATTTGCCCTGGCAGGTTTGTTAGTCGAGGCAACACGGCCGTGGTGGCCAGCCTAGCGTGGTGCTTAAGCGATTGACATGGGATGTAAATCCACGCCTTTCTGCATGTCGTCTTCATTATCACCAACTGTTTCAGGTAAAAATGACAGATGCCATTCATTCTCACGAATTTACATATCATTGGTAAACTAGCATGGCTATATTGCGCCTTCTCCTGACGGAATGGCGCCTACGAGTGTGTTCTTCACAATCCTAACGGTCACCTCCTCGCACACCTCGGTGATGAAGAACCAACAGCATAATGCATTGCCACAAGGTGATGCTGAATCATAAATTATCATGGAATTTCCATCCCAAAGCTCGGAATGGACATACGACTTTGTCTTCATTTTTAATTCTAGTCTGGATTCCACTATTACCCCTAGGCTATTTGCTACAAAACATCGTACAACGAAAAGCATGTCGTTTAGAGCTTTTTCCACCGCTAGCCGTAATCTAGTGAGGTGGCTCGGGTATGACAGAAGAGATCTTCCTCAGGAATTCAGGGGAGCTATCGAGAAGTACTCCGAGAATGGAGCGGTCAAGGTATGATATGTCGTCTAACTCGCCATATGACTATGCATCTGACAAGCCTTTAGAAAGTTGGCGAGATTGACTCCATTGAGATTCTATAAGACCTTGGATTTACCTCTTTTTTTTACACCTCGTACTCACAAGGTTTATGATCAGGCATCGTCGTGATGGTCCAAGTCCTGTTCATCAATCCCACTACAACCCCAATGACAAGGCTCTAATCGTCAGTGCCCGTATTACTCCAGCCGATGGCAGTCAGGCAAGAACGCACCGCATTTACGTTGATGGTACTGGCACTATAAGGAAAGGTGACAAGCGAGAATACTCAACATCGTCTCGCTAATCACTGTGGTCTATCGAATGCGTGGATGTACTTTGCCTTTGTTGCTTGCAGATCTGTTTTATTTATTGGGACCCGATGTACTTTAGCATTTTATCTTCGTTTCTAGTTTATGTCATCACAACTGTCAATAGTTGTGAATATTATTGCATCGAACGAAATTAGACTTATTTCTGAATAGATTGTGGTCAGAACACTTTGGATGTCCTTGGTTATGTTGTAATGGTATAGTCTGTATGGCCACTTTATCTGAGGAACCAACCAGACACAGCTCATGCCGGAACCATCTCTTTTTAAATAATCACACAATAGTTCCTAAGCTATAAAACGTGAGCTCATAAGTTTCAAGTGGAAAATGAGACAGTGCTTGAAAGGATGGTTGCTTTTGGTGAAAAAAGCTGGTAATCTGTGGATAAGGTTAGCCTACTAATTGTGTTTTCAATTCAATAAGGTTAGACAATGACTAACATCGCCTAACAAGGTAGATGTCTAATGATGAGGGGATCTCAGCCTGCCTTATGACTGCTAAAACCATCCAGTGGCTTCCAGCATTGGTCCTCTCGACTTATTAGTTTTATTATAGCGGCAGCGTCTGAGCAGCTGCCTTGCCGGGTAGAGAAGAGGAACCAGGTTCAGCAAGTTCATCAGCTGCAAAAAAGGGAGATTACTACAGCCTCACTATCACATATGTAAAACAACAAGATATATGCTTAACGCTCTTAGGTGCGAGGAGGTGGTTAGCCAAGGCAGGTATAGTAGGCCGCAATCTTCTAGCTCACAGTGTAATCATTAGATGCTAGGCGTTTTTTCCATCAATCATGGTAGCAGTGTAGGACAAAAGACTACATATAGACTAAACAGCATCTTTATTTAAATGCATATTTAATATAAAGCTAAATCCAACTAGCTGGCCCAAAAGTCTCACCTTGAGCCACAGTATCCAACGGTGCCTCTAGTCCATCTGCCGTCATGGAAGCAATATTATTGCCCCACCAGTCAAGAGTCACGCCAGGGTATGTGAGACAGAAGAAAACGAAGAAAGTAGTGATTGCAAGCGCAGAATCCAATGCCGCTGAGAGTAGGTAGTTGTACTTGGCCCACCAATCGCGATAGCGACGTTTGATCGCCATGTTGAAAACAAGGCCAACAATGCCCCAGGAGATATAGTTAGCCGCGGTAGCAGGCGGAATGGCAGATGTGGAAGCAAAGATAACTGGCGTATGAATCTGTAGGCGGAGAGATTCATTAATCGGCTTGCTTAGGTTTAGATGCAACACCCTAGTATGTGATCTTGCTGGGGCAGATATTCACTTACTTTCTTGAGTACCTTATTCTTTGGGAACTTCTTCGCAAGTAAATAAAGTACCACAGGCAAACCGGCGCCAATGAAGAAGAACCAGAGCATGCTGTTATACATAGATCCTGGCTTGAACAGCTTAGTAGGACCAATGAGGCCCCAAAAAATTGCGTTTGCAGCGTAACCTTTGGCAAGGGGACAAGTGAACTGACGAAGTTAGCACCCAATCCTCGCATGAACTCATACTAGACACTTACATTATTAACAGCATTCGGAGTACAGATGCCTTCGACATTTCCCATCGCCCAGATGTTGACCGCCGTCTGGACTACCCAAGAGATGACAATGCTAAGGCACTGGGCAACGAACGTTACTCTCGGGGGTATCTTCATGTAATGTCCAGTCTTCATGGATTGAACATAAGCAAGACCCTGAAAAGTGGCTACTAGAGTAAACACCTTGAATACAACATTGTTCATTAAATTTCCAGGCCAGATAAATCCAGCTATCAGAGCTGATAAGGCACCTGTGTTAATTGTCATGTTTGTCGTAGCCTTCATCAGCCCGATGGGAATCAGCAAGACGAGGTTGATCAATATCGAGATGATCAAGCCCCACCACGGCAACTGGGTATCATAGACGTATAGGAATGCAATACTGACGCCAAAGATAGCAGCAAAGATTAAGCCGTACCACCACTCTGGAACAGTCTTATATGCATGCATCAACTTACCGTGGATATCTTCTTCCTCGTCATCATGATGCCGGAACGCCGCCTTAAAAGCGTTCCAAAGCATGTCTCGATGATATAAGCCAGTATGCACAAGAACCGACGTGATAGAAGCAAAGCCCAACCCGTATGATAGTACTGATGTTGTAGACAGAAAAACGGGGGAGTAGTCGGCATACGCCTCATTGTTAATGCTGAAGTCTGCGTTCATAACACGCGTGGTGTTGTAGGCGGCACCCGTGTTGTCAAATGTACCCGACGACGAGAATGGGAAGTACCGACCGTACCAGACATTCTGCCAGTGCAACGCTGGCGAGACAACCCAGAGAAAGAACACACTACCCACTAGGATGTTGATGATAGCCCAAGACGGTACAACTAATGGCGATGATAGGTATCCGGAAATCTGGTTCCAGTCCAGTGTCAGGGGAAGCAAGTCCATACCTGAGGTAGCACCAAAGACCTGGTTCAAAGTGACATCTTCCGGTTTGATCCATGTGATGAATGCGAAGGTTGTTAACGACGTAAACAGGAACGACGGAACAACTTGCCAACACGAAGCGATGAGCACCGCAAGCCAAAAGAACTTCATTCGATGTATCTTCCATCCATTGGCGATTCGATTCTGGAAGCTCTTGTTGTGAAATGCATATATCATAGAGCAATTGGGCAATGCGCCCGGCCAGACACAAAATCCGGGACGTACCAAAAACCGGTGGAACATGCCGGCGAAACCGAAACTCAGCGCTTGCGTGGTAAGTAGGAACATGAATTTGAAGCCGGGAGAGATTGGGATGCCAAGGAACTTGTCAAACGCAACATACACGTCCGACGCCAGTGAGCCGTTATCGAATGCATAGACTAGAGTGGTCATGATGGATGTTATTGTGTGTTCCTTGTAGTTGAACGGGCCTGGGTTAAAAGTAAACTCCCATCCAAAGAGTTTATAAGTGCTCGTCGGAAGCACACGGGCCATAAAGTGACCCACAGGAAGTGTCACGATGATTACCAGATTCGACGACAGGAAGACTGCGGTAGTTAGAACATAAAGCCTTACGTTTATTCCAGCAGATTACATACTTGGTGGCGAATGCAGCTGAAAGAACTGGAGAATCCCCGAGAAGATGAAAGTTGAGATTATGCCCAGAAGCCAGGCTCTGAACGTGTTGACGGGCATCTCAGGATCGTCGACCGGCGGCACGATGGCTCTTACCTCCTCGTACGGACTTGAAATGATGCAATCAGTTTCTCATCTACTATAGCAGGTTGATGAATTACGAGGCACACTTACGAGTCTTCGATTTCACCACCATCAGCTTCAACATCGTGGATATTGGCATCTTTCTTCGAGCTGTCACTGTCGGAATTCTTATGGTTGACATCATGAGTTCCGACCTCAGAGACGGACCCTGGATCGGTCTTCTCGCTCATCATGAAGCCACCTTATCTCGTGTCTTGTCTCCCTCGATTGTGGTCAATTCCGATACCTAAGCAGTTCATGCCGAATTGGTCCTTTTGTTACGTCGCTTGCTTAGAAGAGAACCAGCTTCATCGCCAGCCACGCCAACTACCACGGTCCTTGCGACGCGTGATGGCCCGTAAAGACTTTCCCCTTTTAGATGCATGGCTTCTTATCGGTTCTCATAGGGTTGCATTGGCTTATCTCTCATGCCAGGGGTGCTCTTGGATATCCTACAGATCGGAGCAGCTTGATCGCACGTCGACACTTTCTTAAATCGACCGTTAATAGCATCGAAATGTTTTTCTTGAATTTCCACAAGTAGACTGCGTTGTGCGACATCACGACCAGATCGCTGGGCCATTAGCGTCGATTGATCTCCCGTGTTGCCAATATTAAGCTCTAGACTACAGGTTAGACTCTCAAGACACTAACTACATAAAGCTAACGTAGGATATCGTCTGAACAAGTCTTAATGACCTGACTGGTGTGATTAGTATTACGATTATATGTATGTTCGATATTTAATTAATATTAGAAGGTCTTAAGTCGCTATTTCAAAGCTTAATACCGGATCGAGTTCCAGAATACGAGTTACTCTACCATCGCGGTCTTGGCGCACCTTAAGTCTCTCTTCCTAGGCTGCTAGGTCAGTATTAATAGTAGCTAAAAACTACGAGATTGACAGGTTCAGTCTACTTCATATCTAATCTCAGAAAGGGTTATGTTGTAGATATATGGTCTCTCATCCCCAAGCTTCCACCCCTTTTAAGCAATAATGATAGCTATAAGAATCTGCAGTCTGTACCGAATTGACATAACACATGGTCCACGAATCAGATACTACTGCATGCTAATCCCCGAGCATACAATACCGAGATGCATTCCATATAGAATCGTTTTCCATTGCCTATTCAAGTATATACTGTGAAGTGCGATAACAAGCACAGAGCACTAGTCCAAAGGCGTTAAGCAGTTCGCAGAATAACTAGGCCTACGATTTATATACGATATTCGCCAACTGCATCTACACTGTAAATTTAGTTAGAGAGTTGGTTCTGTTACGCACTCGTACGCCATAACACCGTCCGCTATCTCTAACAAGTTCAGAGTAGGGCTCCAGTGGGCGAACCCAGTTAACCACATAAGTAATCCCTCACAAGCTTCTGTCCTGACCGCGGCTCTGTAACGTTCTGGGGAAATGCAAATCGAAACGGTTAAAGTCACTGTGTACGTGGTTAAAGTCACTGTGTATTAACCTAATACAGTTAGCAGACTAGGTACGTACCTTGCGGTACATTTTTCTAACGAATGGATGTACCATCTCTACTACCAACCACATAACTTCACAGGCGCCTTCAATAACCTCTTTCAACAACACCCTCCATTAAAGTCATTAATATGACTGAATTAGCTGACATCAACCTCTTTGAGGATGATGACGACGGCGACGGCAGAGGGCAATTAAAGGAGGTCAGGGAGGTCAGGGGTAGGGGGTAGGCATTGAATTGTGTTACCCCTAATAAATCCAATTTGCGTACAAAAAGATTGATTTCTCGTTGACAGTAAGATTAGATAAGATAATATAAGAAAACGTGTGTGTTTGAATATTATTGCAGTTTTGAAGGAATTGGGGCTTAGGGAGTGTGTTGCTATTAGTTGTTGTTAAAGGGGTCTGTTAAGTTGTGTGGTGGTAGAGATGGTACATCCATTTGTTAGAAAACTGTATCGCAAGGTACGTACCTGACCTACTTAACTATATTAGGTTAATACACAGTGACTTTAACCACGTACACAGTGACTTTAATCGTTTCGAATGTAAATGTAGTGTTTATGAAGTAGAACTTCAAGTCGCGTAGAGTAGAATATAATTCAGCTAGCTACAACAGCTGGACATGATTCATATGCGGGCATCGAAAGCATGAAAACAAGCAAACAACATAACATAATAAAATGATCTATATTCATTGATGTCTAGGAATCACGTTCTCGTGGCAGTAGAACACCGGTGAAATACCATCATAGAGGTATGAAATGCATAGCAACCAAGGTACGCTCATAGGTGACCCCGACCGCCACAACCGTGCCCCGAATTGCCCTATCCAAAGCTACTCAGCTAGCTAGGTGTTTTACCATCAGCTTAAACAGGCTTGTATAAAAGCTCAATGACCATGTGTTACCGTGAAATACGAAGTGATCACGATCCATGCTTATGCACGATCGGCCTAGTAAGCGAGCAGAAGCAGCAGAAATCTAGGCCGCACAGTTCTCTACAAGGACCTCTTTAGCCATTTGTACCATGACAACCAACGTCGATAGGTGACTTCGACGCTCAGCTCCGGCCTCCTCCGTATCCTGCCCAACTGCATCAGAATATACTCCCTCGCCCATTCAACCGTAGTCATCAAACCAACCGGCACCATAGCGAGCGTCTCCAAGCAACTCGGCCAGCACCCGTCTCTTCTTCAGGTATAACGTAGCCCGCAGGTACGCTAAGGCTTGGCGTGCCACAGAAGTTAGCTAGCCTTACGTACTCCATAGACCAGACGGTACGGTTAGCATAGCTGACCCCATACGTGAGTCCTCGAGAGGAACGAGCAGGCCAGCCCGCACAGGTCTTAGGTGTCACAATCACCATGTTTGGCTGTTTCTGCCGAAACCAGGCAAGATGCTGCATAAGTACACGGTGTAGTCTTTGAGCCAGGGCATAAGCTGTGGCGTTTGTCTCGCGCCCTAGCGCGACCAGGATCCGGTTTGTAGGCGTGATTCCGCAGATATCGGGTATCGCTGTTGCGGCGTCAGACAGGATCAATAAAGCATATGCGACTTGTTTTTCCGCGAGGAACGGAGTTCTGAGTGAAACGGCGCCTTAGTCCTTGTGTTTCACCAACCAGCCTATCATGCTGCGACAAAGTCCTTGAACTCCTGTCTCTGCACAGTCGAACCACGCCTAGCCTATTGCAATTCAGCACGGCGTTGAGGCCATGATGCGTGGGAATTTTCAGCTCAACTTACCCACAAACAGGTTAAGGATACAACTCCCCGAACTCACGTGGTTTACGAAAAGTCATGGTTCCACGAAATAACAACGTGGGTATTGAACCGAGGTTTTGAATTCTATTAGACGTTGTACAAGATACCTCGTCTAGCGTTCTGATCAAACCAAATAGACTGCCTACCTAGAACTTCCCTCTGGCAGCTAAACCTGACAATTATCCAGCCTAGGCTTCCTACCGGCCCAAGGGATGGACGCTGGGCGCCTTGGAGATAGTGAGGGATCAAATTACATGTGAAATTTTGAAGGTGTGCATTATAAAAAGCTTTCAAAAACTCAAGGCGCTCTATAAGACCTTGCCACGACATTCATTGTTTTTGCAATAGTGTTGAGTTAGCCATGAAGGAAGCAGGAAAAGATAGTGCTGAAATTCTAATATAACAGTCTCAGCAGTGTGCTTTATATATTATTGATATCTATCATTTGAAGGACATCACAGTTTTAGTAGTGACAGGTTTTCTATAATCCATCGTTGCTCCCGTGAGAGTGATCCGATATAGTACCTGGAAATTCTGGCACTCAGAAAAAGGGGTCACTCCTTTCTTCATAGAGCTTGACAATCCGGAAGTGGATGAAGCAGATTATGTATAGCGACAATAATCATAAGTCAATAGGGATCTAAAATGATCTTCCAGAAAATACTGCCGATCTTAGGACTTGCCAGGGCAAATATGGGTGTTCTTTAAGTCTCTAGCTGTTGACATAAGTCGCATTCAAGGGTGGGATAAGCGCGAATTCAGATGGGGAATCGATACTATACTATTACCTGTGAGTGAACTATAGAAGAAAATTAATTCATATTTTGTTTTCCGAGTACCTAATTCTAAGATTACACACCAATGCCTCATTGAGATATTACAAGATTTAAGTTATGCAACTCTCACTAGATACAATTCACACTATCCTGCGATACCATATAAGTCTTGATATCCAAGCGCGAACCCAGCCTCATTGGATATAAACCCAGATAAACCTTATATGACCCCCGCAATCTGGCCAGGCACGAATTATCAGGGACAGCTCCACTTTGCGAATGTATATCTTAGTCAGAGCTTGCCACTCAGATGTAGATGGGTAAATATAGATAAACTAGTTAACCCTTTAATACCTAAAATCCAGCCATCTATCATTTATTAGAGGACAAGCCTAATTTATTGAGAATGGCTAATAGTTTAATAACAATTGAGAGGTAAGAACCGGCGATAGCGTCCGATCATGATGCTCAGCTTCTCATCCTTGACACTAAGCGGTGTGACGGGGTCCATTTTCCCCAGGGGCACTGCATTCACAGTTCACCTTTCCAAGACCGTCCCGCGCCGATAGTGGCGACTAGTGGAGGTACAATTCTACAACAATTTTCCCCTTGCATGGTTCCTCAGGCCACAATTGAAATCTTTGATAAAGATATTGTGCTATCTGAACCACTCATCATGAGGAATATGACGCAGGACGCGGGACTTATCGATGCAGCTAAGCCTTGGATGTCCGGCTAGTCTCCGATTGATCGCGAGGTGTTGCGTCAGTGAAAAAACCCCACCATATATCATGTCACGATGTTTTGACAGGAAAATACAGTACCTCCAGCATGTCCCACTGGAACTGCGTAGATTCTGCTACCTACGTCCTTTACACTGCAACTGGAAGCTATCCAGATTCTTTTTACCAAATCAGTGAAGAGCAGAGTTTCTAACGAGCGTAAGAGACAAATCTATCCACGATGGGATCCCGTCCCGGTTTCCCTGTGTCTCGGGGCGAAAGCTTCCAGACCTTTGGCACAGAGACGCCAGATCTCGGCCTAGGAACCAGCGCCTTTCCCTCAGGTGTCGCTTCGCCCGACCCATTGTTAGGCGCCGCCCACCAGAATGAATACCTCGACCGCAAAGCGCTGGCCAAGGCCCTGGGCCAGAGCCAACTGCAAACCCAGGACATAACGGAGCGCGATGAGGTCCTCCTGGATCCCATGCTCGAGCTGACCGCCATCAGGAGCCGTCGAGCCGAGAGCGCTGTGGGCCGCCGACCATCGCTCGCCGGTCTCTCTGAAGAAGGCGGCAGTCCTACGGCGCCTATCTCGCAGGGTGTACCGCCGGAGCTGGCGAACCTGGCCGCTGAGATCATCTTCATTCTCGTGTGCACGGCGGGGCAAGTGATCTTCTCGCTGACGTACGGGCACGCGACCGTGGCGCAGGTGCCGCTGCGCGATGCCCTGGGTATACAGGCGACGCAGACGCCGTGGTTGATCGGGTCGTCGCTTCTCGCGAGTGGGTTGTCCGTCATCGTCGCAGGGTCGATGGCGGACCTAGCGCCCCCAAAGCCGCTAATGGTCGGTGCCTTCTTGTGGGAGGCGGCATGGAACGGCGTCGCGGCCGGTGCGCTCACACCCCGGCTGAAGATCCTGTTCTTCGTCGCTCGCGCCATGCAAGGCCTGTCTGTCGGCGTGCTCGTGTCTGCGTCCATGAGCATTCTGGGCCGTGTGTACAAACCTGGCATTCGCAAGACCCGTGTCTTCTCGCTTATGGCCGCCGGTGCGCCGCTGGGGTTCTGGATCGGCTGTATGCAGGGCGGCGCGCTGAGTGCGCATCTACCGTGGATCTTTGCCAGCACGGCAATCTTTTTAGGATTGTGCGCGCTGGCGGCACAGTTGACCCTTCCTGATCTGAGCCCTGCCAAGGATAATATTAATGATGCCGATGCCCCTTCGTTGCGCCAGTTCGATTTCCTTGGTGCTGCCGTCTCATCTATAGGCTGCGGGCTTCTCCTTTTCGGCCTGACGCAAGGATCCTCTGCCCATTGGAGCCCCTATACTTACTCGCTTATCATCTTAGGCATTCTGATGTTTGTTGCGTTCGCTTTCATCGAGCGCCGCGTTTCACGACCCCTGATTCCCAATGGTCTCTGGAAGACTCCTGGTTTCGTGGCTTTGTTAGTGGCATACTTTCTTGGATTTGGAGGCTACAGTGAGTCTTACCCCTGTTTAGATAAGATGGGATTGTGCTAACCGAGTTTCCCTTCCAAGGCGGCGCATGGCAGTTCTATGCCATTCAATTCTGGCAACGGTATCAAGGGGCCAGCCCCCTCACAGTCGCCCTTTACTTCCTACCGAATGGCATTGTTGGGGTGCTAGCGGCCTGGATCGTTTCCAAAACGCTACACATCTTCCCGGGCCACTGGATCTTCACCGCGAGCATGGTCTGCTTCGCAATGGGCCCCATCTTCTTCCTCCCGCAGACCCCCAATACCTCGTACTGGGCATTATCGATGCCGGGTATAGTCCTCGCTACCTTTGGTCCTGATATGAGCTTTGCAGCGGCGGCCATATTCATCACATCGAGTGTACCGAGATCATACCAAGGTTCTGCGGGCGCCTTGCTGGTGACGGTGCAGAACCTGACTGCAGCCATCATGACGTCGATATCCGACTCACTCGGTGCCAAGATCGATCAGCTTCCGACCGGTGAGATAGGACTCAAGGGGATTAGGACTATATGGTGGTTTGGGCTAGCCTCTTCCATGACGGGTGCATTGATTACGGCTATTGCTGTGAGGATTCCCAAGGCTGAAGAAAAGGAGCATGTACATTGATGAAAATGGCTCTGCATGCCAAGAACCTGGGCACAGTGGCTTAGGTTGATCACTGTCTCTCGGCGTAAAATTTCCTGGGTTTCACTGGCTACTTCCTAAGGACGATTATTCACACTCACATATGCTGTATTTGGAAATGTTGGCAAATTTGGTAAATTGAGGAGTTCTTGAGATAGATCCTGGTTAGAGAAAAATTGAGTTTCTCATTCATTCAGTCAACCGAACGATAATTCTCAAGGGAATCATAGAGTCCTAATCTGAAATGCTATTCTTGAGGGGATCCCAAACCTCTGAATAATAATTCGAATTCTTGATAATTTTCAATTTGAGATTATCAGCCATACCAGTAATCAACACCGTATCCAACAAGCATCAATGCCATATCTACTCTCGCCTATTTCGAGCATGTCAATCTAGCACTCTTCAGTCGTAAAGAAGTTACCGACAAAGAAGTGATTTCTTCGACTTTACATCAGCTCCTGTTCTTGGGAGCCTTGCACAATTCTTAGATTGAGCACATCTTTATACACAACTGATTGCTTAACAAGGCTTCAGCAAATGAGTCGGGGCGTAAGATAAAGGTAAAAAATGATATTGGGTACTTGAGATGATATATCTAGAACATCTCAATATCTGATGAATCGAGGCCGATGCAGAAGCAGTATGATTCAATATCATTAAGTGTAATCCGTACGATGGGGGACAGTGTTCTCAGCCACGACTTGATGTGATTTATGAGTCCTAGAATCGTCATATTTCGTATGCAGAACTAGCCAAGAGATTTGTATTGGGCATTGCAATGATCGAATGTCCTTCAATGTTTTGCGATGGTCACACAGCCCAATCGCCTAGCCAGACGATGCGCATGGCATGAAGCAGCCAATTGTATGCGCCACAGCAGGTAGGCACACGAAACTAATAGAGCAACATTCATGTCATATGTACTACGTATGAAGGATTCGCCAAGGGATGTATTAGAAGTGTACGTTTGACGTGCCGCAAGGTCGCTTACATACAAACCAAAGTACATAAAGCCAACAAGAATTCGTGAGTTTGATACCACTGAATTCTTTGACTTTTGAAGTGTTGCATCAGTTGAAATACAGGCACGAGTGTACTTACTAGGTTGAAGGCGTTGATGTCGATGATTTCCTTGAGCAGATTCCCCATCGAGCTGATGGCATCATCTTGCCTAGTTGCCTTGGTATGCTGACGGTTAGGCATATTCTCCATGGCAGATCACCACCAGTCCTGTTTAAGGTGGCAGATCACCATTAGCGACATTGGCTGATTGGATAGAATTAGAAGAAAAGTGCCTGATGCTATTGGCCACCAGTTACTCAGCTGGCCATTTTTGGTCATTTCCAGAGGCGCAGTCCAATGAGAGCGATATGAATTACCTATTTCATTGCTACAGATCTCAGCCTCACCGCTGCTGTGCAACATAGCCCGTTCAAGGATCTTCTTCACGAGCTCATTGCTATTGAGCAGAGGGCGACATGTACAATGTTCGCTCGGCAACATATGACTCGTGGGCATATTAATAACGAACTTCCTCCTTTTGTTCAAAGTCTACGCCGCAGAAGCCAAACCGACTAAGATTTCACCTCACTTCTTCCAACCTTCGCTCTACACCAACCCACAGACTCATCTTCGACACTACCTAGTTACAATCTACCAGCAAAATGCGACGCTTCGAGGGTATCTGGCGTAAACGCCAACTCCTCCCCTGCTGGATCCTGCAGATGCTCTGCGCGGCCATCTTCACCGTCATCGCCTGCCTTCTGCTGGCCGCCGCGGGCTACATCCGCAGCCACGGAACCACGCGCACCTCTTCCACCCACTATTACGGCTTCACGCGGCAGGAGCTGATCGTGTACGCGAACGCGACCGGCGCCGTGGTCCTCGTCCTGAGCATCGGCACCATCCTCTTCGACCTCATCGAGGCCGTCCTGTTCGCCAAGCGCAGGCTGGACCCGGTCCTGCTGCTCTCCTTTGCCTGCGTCAAGACCCTCGTCTGGACCGTCTACTTCATCCTCAGCATCATCGCCGCGGCTAGTGGCACCTTGAGCGCCCTGGACCTCGTGCTCAGTCTCGTCCTTGCTATCACCAGCGTCACGCAGCTTATCTTCGGCGCCAAGTACACGCACCGCAAGCGTAAGAACACGCTGCACCGTGGCGACAATGCCAAGTCGGAGGGTGGAGCAGGCAACTATCAGATGGGTAATGGCGACCCTTACGGTGCCGCAGCCTTGTAGGACTTGTGCGGGACTTGTATTTGTGGTTGGCTTGATGGGTGTTAGCATCGCTGCTGAGTTGGGGAACGCATGGCATGGCATATGAGCTACGTATTTGGTCTTTTTGTTCTCACCCTACGGGGATAGGGCGTTGGGGGAAGATACCTACTTAGTTTGGGATTCAATGAAAAATCATGTAGACAGAATTGCAATTATTTAATGAGAAGACGATTCATATGATGCCATGTTTCAGACGATGGCTGCACTACCATACAAAGTAATGTTGGCTCATTCGCGAGCCTAGTTCTTCAGAAGGTCTCTAAAGCCTTCGTGTCCTTGTATCCATACAGTTCCATCATTTATCATCGAACAAAGAAAGCAGAAGTTGGTTCCGTACGTTCTCGATCTTCTCCCGCGTAGGAGCAGTATCTGATTATAAGGGACCATAACTCTTGAGATCTCACCATCTCGTCACACGCCTGGAGCTGCGGTAGACTTGAGCTCTCTTCGTTGTCGGCCTCCGCCTAAAAAGAAGCAGTTTGCTGTCGAGTGCGCGGCTCTCCAGGCATGTCTACGCAGCGCAGAACCACGTCTCCCAGGATCACCTCCTCAGCATCAGTACGCCCGTTAATGAGATCATGCGCGAATCGGTGCAAGTTGCGGAGTTCCTCGTATGTCTGCGGGGTTGGGAACTTCCATGAAAGGTCGTATTGAGTCGCCCGAAAGAGCTGGTCTTGCCAGGTCTGTCCGCCTCTGTAGCCCATGTAGGCTTGGTCACACAACCAGTAAATCCGTCTAGCAATGGCTGAAGTCGGCCATTCCTTCCAGTTGGAATGCTTCTTGAAGTTCCAGTCGAGGGTCTCTGCTTGGAATTTGGTGCGTCTATACATGTACTAGAAATGGCATGTCAATATGTATATATCAGGACTGAAACGGTAGACCTGGAGGATTGACTTACGGCAACGTCGTAGAAGAAAAGTAAGCACCACTGCATGGTCAGATCGTAGAGCTCCGGCAACACACTGAAGAAGATGATCTGGAACGGAAGGATGAGGCAGCGGATCCACAGTCTGTCGGTGGTGATATAATCTTGGAGACCCAAGGCCGTGATGTAGGCTAGTTCGAAGATCTGTTCGACCAAGCCAGAGCCGAAGTACACGCAGATGATGAGAAGGGCGTAGACGAGGCAGCGGAGGCGACACATGAATAGGTTGATGAAGTAGAAACCGTACCACGGAGGGATGGATTTCCAGTTTCTGCCCTGGTACACGAGCACGGCAAAGAACTTGGAATAGCACCAGTTGTAAAAGCCCAAGATGAGACTGAAGAGCAGTGTATCGCCCCCATTGCGGGCGAACATGTCCTCTCTCTGATCGGCGTGGGGCACAGCGTCATCCATCTTGAGACGCGACTGCTGTTGTCTGTGCTGTCGTCAGTATGAAAGGATGCGATCGTAGGGATCTTGGGGCAACGCACACTACTACCGTCGCGCAAGGTGAGAACTCTACTAAATCCTGGGAGAAGTTTGTGTAAGGAACTTGTTGCGCCGATTTGGGTCGGATCCTAGCTTGAAGACGAGATTGATCTAATAAGATGCAATGTCGCGAGTGCTTTACTGTTGTAGAGCGACAGCGAGGTTTAGGTACTCTGTGTCGGACGCGATGTACAAATCGTGCGCAAGAAGCCTAATTGATTGCTTGAAAGGCCTGACGGAAGGTGTATTTGAATGTGTCTTCCTAAGGCGACAGGAAAAATGGTACGTACCGGTGCTGCTTGTTTTTATTTTGCAGCACGTGTACATATGTAGTTCCTAGTCCAGTCAATGGAAGCAAGCCATGGTTTGTCCGGTTACTATGGATATACCGCCTTTAGAGTCTTGCCTAGGTTCGCCCGACAATGGGGGAATTTTCAGTACCCGTTGCTCATTCTCTGAGTCCTAAGATTATGCCCCTACCTCTGAAGGAACCATTTTCATTATTCAGACCTGCTTTGTCGCGTCAGCTTCGTTGCGTCATCTTCCTCACTCAGGCCTCACGAAAGGGAAGAAATTCGAAAGTATGGGAAGTCAGGCTCAGTTATGACAGCCTGTGTTACGAGGTGAACGGATGAGGTAGCGAAACAGCGCAGCTGTTGCACGAAGAACTAACTAAAAGGTTATTGCTCGAACAACTCTTGTATATACAAAACCAATAAAGGATCCTGACAGCGTGATGAATGATCGCTGCCATAAATATTGATTACAGGCTGAGATTAGGTTATTATATTAGACGCATTTATACAAGGGGCAGTCTTACACGTTGCGCCTATTTGAATTTTCTAGTAAGGTCTTAAACATCACTTAGAGAGTAGCCACCTAGTACTAGATGGGTAGCAGTGAGATGAAACTTGTATGCACTTGTCTATGGAAAATTCAAATGCATATTGACTTAGTCCATAGGCTATCTATCACGCAACATATCATCACTTAGCGGACATGGCCATTTCCAAAGTCGTATATATACTGATAACAGCCGCAAGATTTGATGTAACTCTGAGCCACATTCTCATATATGCCAAAGTATCACTAGAAAGGTAAGACTTGTATATAGCAGGTACTTGATAATATATTGAAAATATATTTTGAGGGGACATGAAGGTATTGAAATTAAATTATAACCAATTTTTCATTCCCTATTTATGCCTACCTTGAAAATAAATGTCCTATAGGTATCTCTTGAGTACATGTATAACGTTGAAATATCTGGTCAGTGTAAATAGATGACGCTTTTATCCTCTAAACTGCTATAAGACAGCCCTTTCTCCACACGCTCTATTATCCCTCTGACTAATAGTAGGTACTTCAACTGCCCCGAACATACAGTATAATATCATGTAATCAAGTCAGTCTATAGCACTTGTGACTAGGACGGCAATAAGGTGAGGATACGTGTAGACTAGCCTCCGTATAAACCCTCCATGTAATGGAGAGGACTGCTATACACAGTTTATGGAATAGTGTTGTAGTCATATGGATTATGTAATGGGGCATATGAGCACGGACATAAACTGTAAGTGATGTGGGAAAGACAATTATTCAGGTCTCTGAAAGCATACCATGAGATCCTTAAGCCTTCTACTGGGACATGGACTTGCGTAGCTGAACTTCAAACGAACCGTTGGTTGCGCAAGACGTCTCAGAAAGAAGCTTAAATCCTTTTTGGTCGGTCGGCCACTCGTGATTGGTGACGAGAAGTCCTATCGTGCTGATGCGCCAGCCGGGTTTCAGATGCCAAGACTCTAGACTGAGACTGTTTCAACCCAGCTCAAAGGATCTTGGTAGGATTGCCCAGTTACGCAGATCAGCATGCACTGACATTTGGTTACTGTTAGAGGAAGGCAGAACTCTAGGTAATCTGACACACAGGTCCTAGGGGCAACCACGGTACCATAAACCGTTTTTTTGGTATTACTTATACGCGCACGTCTACCGATTGATAGAGATGTACATAGTATCTCTATTTGGGCAATTGAGCGAGGAGGCTGTGCGATCTGAAAACCAATCATTTAACCTACGTAGGTAACAGAATGCACCAGCCCGTTTCAGAAGCAAGGCGACGGCGCTAAACTCCCAGTTAGTATCGATCATCGCAGACAGCCTCCTAAGAATGTGGCTGTGATCTAGGTCTATGGGCGTTGGTCGTCTTGTCATTCCTAAAGTGGATAATCAGAATGTCGGTGGACTAACACGAAGTGTGTGAGACTACCTAGGTAGACAACAACTTGTGGGATTCCAAGCAGGCAGAAGCTCAATGTTTATATCATATGGGCCTGACTGAGGTCGTAAAGTTAAGGGTCTGATGACATCAGCTGTAAGGACAAGGCAGGATACGCAATTAATAAAGAAGTCCGATCAATAGTAATAGAGTTCGACCATCCTCAGTAGTTGTGGAGCGGAAAGTCGGATACCTAGCGGCAGCACCGTCGACGCTATCCTCGGGGGATCCCACGGTCGGCGTGAAGTGTCAACTGAGGCAGTGAGAAAATGGTGCCAACCAGCCCAGCCCGATTATATTGGCCAGGATTTAAGGTTGTTAATTAGGATGCCGAGGAGGGAGCTAGGTTAGCAGGCTAGGAATACTTAAAAACTTACATACATATATGTGCCTTGGCATCATCATTATACCCTATGTATCCCACAGCAGTAACAAGGAAGACGGGCGATGAGGCAGATCATGTTAAAGGACAAGGGCTATTGTTGCCGACTTGCCGACCCGCCCGACCCTACACACATCCGTACAGCGCTGTGTTGTTGCAGCTATTGGAGCTAACGGGCGTATTAGTGAACGCCTCTGCTTCTTTGATGATGCTACGCCTCGTCAACTTGTCCTTTTACAGTAATCCCATCCCCCCAACCAGCCAACGGCCCTCACGCTTCACCTGGACGCCACTCAGATAGCCGAATCAACGGTGAATCAGGGAGGGTCCACGCATTGCATTGCGTGAGTGCCACCCCCCCGTGTTTTGGCAGATAACATTACATGTATGTACCTATGTAAAGGTTACCCCGGCCCAGCCAGCGCTTCGTCATCCCATCCCATCAAATCATCACTCAGTTACAGCCAGTCCAGCTTATTTCAAGTTCAGCTGGACCGGGCTGGCTAGCGTCACGCTTGTCCCAAGACCGATTCCATTCCAATTGTCTCATATACCCATTCACACGCTTCCAAGCTTTCTACCTCTCTCTTTCACTCTTTCACTCTTTCTTCACTCTCCCATCTTTCTCGGATTTTTGTCTGCTTATGCTGCCTGCGCTGCCTGCGCTGCCTGCCCCTGCGCCTCCTTCGTCATCTTTCTTACACTAGATGCAAATATTTATTATACAGTGTAGCACACTAGACACATAATCTAAACAGACCAAGTAATCCACGAGCAAGCTCCAGCGACACCGACTGACTAGACTGCGCGCCAATCGTAGTACAAAGTAAAGCTATCTACAAATACACTTACTTCGCCGATATCTGTAACTCCCAATTTGCGCGTAATCGCCCGACAGGAAAGTATGAGGAGTGTGGCGGCGCTTGCGACAGGGTCGCTGCTGGCCTCTGTCGCGAATGCACAGGTCGTCCAGTGGGACATCGTGAAGAGAGACACGCCGAGGCCGAAGCTCAACAACAAGCGACAGAGCGGGACATTCCAGGAAGTCATAACGAACGAGAAGAACCGAGGAGGCTATTTCGCATCATGCGCGGTGGGCACGCCCGCCCAGAACTTGACGTTACAGTTGGACACTGGGTCTAGCGATATTTGGGTGCCGTCCAGCAGCTCGAATGTTTGCCAAAAGAATGGGGATGAGGGCTGCACTTTTGGTTCCTGTGAGTATTGATGAGAGGACTTAGGGAAATTGGCTGTGCGTAAAGATACCTGTACTGACATGGCCTCTTCGGCGCATAGACGACCAAGGTGCTTCTTCCACCTCCAGTACAGTCGGCGAGGGCGAGTTTAAGATCTCTTATGTCGATGGCAGTAGCTCCTCAGGCGACTACATCGCGGACACATTTGAAATTGGCGGTGCAACCTTGAAGAATATGACGATGGGTCTTGGGCAACGCACGGATATCCCATATGGTCTTGTCGGGGTTGGATATGCTTTGAACGAGGCTATTGTGGCCAGCAGCGGATCTACATCCGATGTTTACGACAATCTGCCCGTGCTACTGCAAAAGGAGGGGCTTATTTCTACCAACGCATACAGCTTGTGGTTGAACGATCTAGATGCCAGCACTGGCAGCATTCTTTTTGGCGGCATCGACACAGAAAAGTACAAGGGCGACCTTACGCGCATTAACATTTACCAAGACTCGCAATCGAAAGCCTTCACATCCTTCATCGTGGCCCTGACATCCCTACAGGCGGTGTCTTCCTCCGGCACCGATTCGCTGACATCCTCGGAGTTCCCCATCCCCGTGGTTCTCGACTCGGGCACCACCTTCAGCTACCTGCCAGACGATCTCGCAGCACAGATCTGGAAGGAAGTGGGCGCCACATACTACAGCGACGTCGGCGGCGCGCTCCTCCCCTGCAGCCTGGAGAACAGCGAGGGGCACTTCTCGTTCGGGCTCGCGGGGGTCGGGGGCCCGACGATCAACATCACGATGGACGAGCTGGTGCTCCCGCTCACGACGGGCGAGGCGATCCAGTTCCCGAGCGGGCCGTACAAGGGCCAGGACGCGTGCCAGTTCGGGATCCAGAACTTCAGCAGCAGCGCGCAGTACCTGCTGGGCGACACGTTCCTGCGGTCGGCGTACGTGGTCTACGACCTGGTCAACAACGAGATCGGCATCGCGCCCACCGACTTCAACTCCACCAAGTCCAACGTCGTCGCGTTTCCCAGCAACAGCGCGCAGATCCCCTCCGCCACCGCCGCGCCCAGTCAGGACGCCGTCACCAAGTCCGGCTCGGCGTCTAGTACCACGCCGACGTACGGCGCGAGTAATGGGTTCTTGGACTCGAGCGGGAATGCGAATTCGGCTTCGCTGCCCCCTGCGTTTGATTGGGCGAGGGTGGCTGTTACGGCTGCTAGCATTGGCTGCATGATGGTGGGTAGTGGGTTTTTCCTACTGTTGTAGAGAGATATGCGAGACAGAAAGAAAGAGCCACGCACTTGGGACTAGAGAGGCGTTTGGAGGTTCAGGCTTTTTGGGTTTTGCGGATGTACTTTTATTCTTCACGATACATATCCGGTTTGGGGCATTCCAAGAGAGGGAGAGGAAGGTGGGAAGGAGGGGAGGGGGGTTCTGAGGAAATACCAGTTGGCATTCGAGACGGCTTTTATTATGTCATGCATACTAGTCTTTTGAGTCATATAGATTCTGCATAGTGAGCAAAAGCATGAGTTTGAATTGATGGACGCATATGTATGCATTGCATTCTACGAGAGAGGATGGGCGACTATGTACAGATGGTGAGTCCCTCAGGTTAGATGAGGGGTGTTTATAACAATTATCATAAGGAATATGAGCAGCTATTGTGTATATATTCATTGAAAGAGTACCGAGGTTACTTGAGACACGGGCATTATGAGAGATATGCTAACAGAAATTAATTAGAATCAATCGATCATCTCACTTAATGTTCGTGACTTTTCTATTAGCTATTCGAGAAGATAACTCATATCTTATACTTATAATAATTATACGTAGATCCAGGATAAATGCTGGCGGTGAGGGGCCATTGAGAGAAGTAGCACCACTGAACTACGCACTGCACAACATCATCTGCCCATTAAGGGCGGCGACTAAATCCCCGACTGGGCCGTTTGTATGTACTGTAATCGTAAAAAATTTATTGGAGCTTCAAATTGAGAATTCTTATCGAACTACCTCCTACACATAGTGGCTAGCCATTGCCCTACCCGCTCTCTTTCTTGTTTCTTCTTAGCCCTACCCTGCCCTACGTTCTTTTTCCAAGTGTCTTTCTCACGATGAGGGTTCAACGGGCTGCAGCTGTCCTCAGCAACAGCCGGATCCTGGGTTCAAGATGCAGCGCTCGATACCTCAGCCTGGCCTCGACAGCTCCGGGCGCCCGCTCCCCTGCGCACCTGATTGCCGCGCCATTGCGAGTTGACGGGAGGAGATACTTCAATTTGACGAGGCCTAGATATGCTGCTGCTGCTGCTACTTCTGCAAGTAGTGCTGCCGCTGCTGCGTAAGCGTCCCCCCCTGTTCAACGGGTAGATGGGTTGCCGTTGTGCGTGGTGCGTGGACTGACGGGTGTTTTCACGGATAGGTTGAAGCATGCTGCGGAGGCTGCGAGTCTCACACCCGACGCCGTCTTTGCGAAGATGAGCCCGGAGGAGAAGCATCGGTTGTCGAGAGTGCGGAACATTGGTATTGCTGTACGTCTACACGCCGAGCTGCCCCTCACCCCTCGAATGCGGTTTATACGAAGAGAGAGAGAGAGAGAGAGAGAGAGAGAGAGAGAGAGAGAGAGAGAGAGAGAGAGAGACAGGAGGACCGGGTTACTGAACTTGGCAACAGGCACACATCGACAGTGGAAAAACTACCGCTACCGAACGAGTCCTCTTCTACACCGGACGGATCAAGGCTATACACGAAGTGCGAGGCAGGGACGGCGCGGGCGCAAAGATGGACTCCATGGACCTCGAGCGAGAAAAGGGAATCACGATCCAGTCCGCGGCCACGTTCTGCGATTGGAAGAAAGTGGAAAACGGCAAGGAGGAGACGTACCATATCAACCTCATCGACACGCCTGGACACATTGACTTCACCATCGAGGTCGAGCGGGCCCTGAGAGTGCTGGACGGCGCCGTCATGATCCTCTGCGCCGTCAGCGGCGTCCAGTCCCAGACCATCACCGTCGACCGGCAGATGAAGCGGTACAACGTGCCGCGGCTCAGCTTCGTGAACAAGATGGACCGCATGGGCGCCAACCCGTGGAAGGCGGTGGAGCAGATCAACTCCAAGCTGAAGATCGCGGCCGCCGCCATCCAGGTGCCCATCGGCACCGAGGACCAGTTCAAGGGCGTCGTCGACCTGATCGAGATGCGGGCCATCTACAGCGAGGGGCCCAAGGGCACCATCGTCCGCGTCGACAAGGTCCCCGACGACCTGAAGGAGCTCTCGCTGAAGAAGCGCCAGGAGCTGATCGAGAAGCTGGCCGACGTCGACGACGAGATCGCCGAGATCTTCCTGGAGGAGGGCACGCCGACGAACGAGCAGATCAAGAACGCCATCCGGAGGGCGACGGTCTCTCTCAAGTTCACCCCGGTCCTGATGGGGTCGGCCTTGGCCGATAAGTCCATCCAGCCCATGCTGGACGCCGTCTGCGACTACCTGCCCAACCCTGCCAACGTAGAGAACATGGCCTTGGATCGGTCCAAGGGCGAGGCGCAAACAAAACTGGTCCCGTACAACTCGCTACCGTTTGTGGGCTTGGCTTTCAAGCTCGAAGAGAACAACTATGGCCAGCTTACCTACATCCGAGTCTACCAAGGTGCACTAAGGAAGGGAACTTATCTGTTTAACTCCCGAACCGATAAGAAGGTCCGGATTCCCCGAATCGTACGGATGCACTCGAACGAATTGGAAGACGTGAGCGAAATCGGGGCTGGCGAGATCTGCGCCGTGTTCGGCGTCGAATGCGCCTCGGGCGACACGTTCACGGACGGGAACCTGCCGTACACGATGACGTCGATGTTCGTGCCGGACGCGGTGATGTCGCTGTCGATCAAGCCAAAGAAGAGCACGGACGCGGACAACTTCAGCAAGGCGATGAACCGCTTCCAGCGCGAGGACCCGACCTTCCGGCTGTTCGTCGACGACGAGAGCGAGGAGACCATCATCTCCGGCATGGGCGAGCTGCACCTCGAGATCTACGTCGAGCGCCTGCGCCGCGAGTACGGCGTCGACTGCACGACGGGCCAGCCGCGCGTCGCGTACCGCGAGACCATCACGCAGCGCGCCGACTTCGACTTCCTGCTGCGGCGGCAGACGGGGGGTCCCGGCGACTACGCGCGCGTCGTCGGCTGGATCGAGCCGAACGCGGACCCGGAGAAGAACAGCTTCGAGAACCAGGTGACCGGCGGCTCGATCCCGGACAAGTACATCTCGGCGTGCGGCAAGGGGTTCGAGGTGACGTGCCTCAAGGGGCCGCTGCTGGGCCACAAGGTCATCGGCGCCAAGATGGTGGTCAACGACGGCGCGACGCACGTGACGGACTCGTCGGACTTCGCGTTCAGCCTGGCGGCGCAGATGGCCTTCCGCAAGACGTTCCCCGACGCCGGCGGGCAGGTGCTCGAGCCGCTGATGAAGACCACCGTCACGGCGCCCAACGAGTTCCAGGGCAACGTGCTGATGCTGATGAACAAGCGCAACGCCACGATCATCGATACCGAGATCGGCGCCGAGGAGTTCACGCTGTTGGCGGATTGCTCGCTCAACGCCATGTTCGGCTTCAGCACGCAGCTGCGCGCCGCTACGCAGGGCAAGGGCGAGTTCAGCATGGAGTTCTCGCACTATGCGCATGCGCCTGCGCATATGCAGTATGTTATCCCCCATCTTTCCGCTTCCCTCTTTTTGTTCCTCCCCTTTTTGAGTTTTTTTTTTTTTTGTTCGGGGTTTTTGCCGTCCTGGCTGGGTATGATTGCATCGCTAACGATGTCTACAGAAAGGAACTCATTGCCAAGTACCACAAGGAACGAGCCCAAAAATAGAGCGGCTGGCTTCTTCTTGTTCTCTCCTGACCTTGATCCCGAGGACGCGGGTGCTGCTGCTGCTGCCTCTCCTTGCTGGGGGCCCATGCTGGTCGGTCCAGTACTACCTACCTAGATATGACGAGCGGAATCCCGTCGATGGATGGATGGATGGTAGACGTGTTTATGTTTTGTTCTGCTGATGTATATGATTGATAGAATCGGCATTTAGGTCCATGAGCTAGATGCTGCATGGAAGGATAGATGGTCCGGCCTAGTCACATAGCAGGGCTGGGTCTAGACTTGACTGATGTGTACAATATTGATTGTGTGCAACAGCACATTACTGCCTACATCCTACTAGATATGTGTATTTATGTTAGGTAGCTGGCAAAATAGTCGCGCATGCGGGTAGGTATGTAAAAGGTGTGTGTATATAGAAAAAAAGCCGTACGAACCCAACCTGGAGGCGGCTTGGAGGTGGTACGGACCGGCGTTATTACTTATGCAGGGCGCGGCCACGCAGGATATGATATGTCTGTATAGATTCACGACAAGACAAGACGAAAACTCTTCCCTCTATTTTTTGATTCGTTACATGACTTTCTCCTTTTCGTGGTGCCTTCCGGGGTTTTGAAGGGTATCTAGGTACATATCTTCATTTATTCGTTCCCAAAATATTTCTACTATTTCGAATGATTCCTCCCGCCAGGTTCTACCCAGAGAGATCCCAATAGTAGGTAAGTAGGTAGGTATATCATCCAAGAAATCGACCACAGAGATGTGATACACATAGATCTACAACCTCTTCAAAATATCCACCACGACCTCCTCCGTCGTCGCCGAGCCGCCCAGGTCGGGCGTCAGGAGGTTAAACGCCTCGAGGTTCGCGTCGACGGCGGCGTCGATGCGGACGGCGGCCTCCTCCTCGCCGAGGAAGTCCAGCATGAGCGCGGCGCTGCGCAGCGTGGCGATCGGGTTCGCGATCCCCTGCCCCTCGATGTCGGGCGCGCTGCCGTGGCAGGGCTCGCCGATGGCGAAGCCGTCGCCGACGTTGGCGGAGGGCACGAGGCCGAGCGAGCCGACGAGCGCGGCCGCGCCGTCCGACAGGATGTCGCCGTACAGGTTGGGCGCGACGATGACGTCGTAGGCGCGCGGCTGCCGGAACAGCTTGTACACCATGCTGTCGACGATCTGCTCCTCGACTTTTATGTTAGAGAAGCGGGGGTCGGCGGCGAGCGCCGCGCGCGCGGCGGACCGGAAGAGCCCGTCCGTCTGCGAGAGCACGTTGGACTTGTGCGTGATGGTGACGAGCGGGGAGGCGTGGATGCTCTGGGCGCCGCCGTCGCGCGCCTTCTGGCGGCGCAGGGCGATCTCGCCGGCCATGGCGGCGATGCGCGAGGAGGCGCGCTCCGAGATGCGCTTGGTGGCCTCGGCGTAGCGCCCGCGCGCGGGGTCGTCCTCGACCGTGCGCTCCTCTTTCACGTACAGGTCCTCGGTGTTCTCGCGCACGATCACCATGTCGATGGGCGAGGTCACCGTCGTGATCGTCTTCACGGGCCGCACGTTGGCGTAGAGGTCGAGCTTCTTGCGCAGGGCGACCTGTTCGTGGAGTGTTAGTATGCGGGCTGCTTGCTTATACATATCGCCCTTGCTATTCGTATCGTGTAGCCGAGTCCAAGTTGTGAAGGGGCAGTTGTTGACGTACAATGGGCGAGGAATAGCCCTTGACGGCCTTAGAGGGCGAGGATACGGCGCCGAAGAGCGCACCGTCGCATTCGTTCCGCAGCACATCGACGGTCCTGTCGGGCAAGGCCGCGCCGGTCTTTTCGAAGGTCTCGAAGCCGGCTTGGAGGTCGGCAAATTCGAACTTCAGTCCCAGCGACGCAGGGAGGGCCTCGAGGATGCGCCGCCCGGCTGGGATGACCTCGCGGCCGATGCCGTCACCGGGGATGAGGCCTGCGTTACAGTAAGAACTTGTCAGCTCGCCATTGGAAGACATTAAATAGATGAAGGTGTTTGTGCGTGCGGTAGGATGCTACTGACCAATTCTGAGGACTCGAGAGGCCATTGTGCTGGTTCAATTGCGATTCTGGCGAGGCGGTTCGGTCTGATGAAGCTTAGTCGAACAGAGTAATAAATTTAATTTTGTGAAGCGACTTGGAGAGTCAGAGCTCCCATGGTGGGGTCCAATCCTGGGGAATCTCTTCCGCGGATCGGAGGTGGGCGCGTACCCAGGAAAACTATTGGACAGGGGTGTCAGGGGCTTCCCGTTCGCCAGTTCTGCAGACAGCAGCCAGCAGGGTACCTAGGTACATACCTAAACTGCTAAAGTATCAATGTACCTACCTAAGGCAATAATCTGTAATTAGGTACGGATAAGTTTGCTCTAAATTGTATAGCAGGCAGGGCGGGATGACAGCCAACTGACAGTTTACATGCTTCATATTGACAGGTACAGCATCGTACCTAGGTAATCTTACAGAGTTTGACAGCTGCATGCATTCTGCAAGTTTAAAGTTCCAATCACAGTTGGAACCTCTTGTCTTCTAGATCGACTGTCAACCTGTAGAATTATCAACTACCTATCTACATAGATACCCAAGTACCCAGGCAGGCTTCCCCTGGGTCGTATTCATTACATACGAACCCTCCATACCTAGGGACTCTTTGACAAACACGGTCAGATCGTATACCCTAGACGTCACGAGGTATACTTGAAACATCTCCGTATGCGTGCAAGGTGAAAGATCTCTCTGAACATACGGAGATAGTTCTCAGAACGGACTCAATCCAGATTCAAGACAGATCAAGACAGATCAAGACAGATATCTTGTGTCGAACGATGACTGACCAGGACGGGCTCACTACGGCTTTGATTGACGAAAATTAGATATCCACAGTCGGATGCATTTTGGCTGCATTATTGGTGACGCACGGGGTACCCTTCACTCTGATATGAACTGATATGAAGACATAGCCCTCAGATTATGCCGAGGCTTTACATACTGCGTATGAACATACGTACTATGTAGATATGTACATACACAGGCCACAGGCCACAGGCCACGCGACCTTATTAGACCCCGGACAGTGAACCAAACTTCCCACCATCAATACGCAGTACATAATTGTCCAGTAACTCTACGTAATGAACGGGAGACGGGAGAATATCTAATGCAGTGCTGCAGTGCACATGCGGTTTTCAACGGCTAAACAGCTGTCAATGCGATCGATAAGCAACCTAACCACCTGCAGCGACTGGCCAGCTGGGTAAACACGGATGACTAACAAACATTTGTTTACTTTCGATGAGTTGCAGGTGGTTGGGAAACTCTGGATACTCTGGATACTACGCAGTAACACAGCCAAGTAAACAACAACACATATGCTGAGTTGCTATAATTGAAAGCCGACAGAAAGGCTATGTATATGCAATCCATAGTGGCGATAGCTGCCTGCCAATAGGAATATGTTTCAACAGCCCAGAAATATGTACATGGACAGAAATAAGCCCAAGAGAGCAAGACGAGCGAGGGTCGGATGAACAGGTGTCTCTTTCGTGCACTTATTCATTGTATTATTAGCCCGTAAGCCCGTTTCTAGACGCGTTTTGGAACTCTCTTTTGGAAGGCTCCTACATGTAGTATAGTACGCAGTACAAGCCCCTGAACCCACTCATCTCGCTATGTATATCCATGAAATTATCTCCCTAATTTAATCAGCCCAAACGGGACCTGACCGGCCACATCCCACCATCAAAACAGCCCAACTCCCGAACTGTCTGTACACCGGCATGGCATAATAATTCTTAACTTAATAATTCCATGTCATCCATCCGTCCTGCGCCGACCACCTCTGCTAATACCACCTTCCTGCATTTTCTGCATTCTTTGAGGGCATCGTCGCGTCGTCAACGTTTGCATCGGTTGTATACCTAAGTAACCTATCGCATCAACAACTCACTGCCACACCGTAGCAAACAAACCCGTTGATCCTAGCATCCTTTGATTCGTCTCTTTTTTTTTATGCCATCCGTTGCTAGGCTGACAGATTGTTATCCATCCGCTATCCTGTCTCTGCTCTGCTCTGAACCCCCCCTTTTAATAGCTTTAACCCCTGGACTAGCTCTCCAAGCTCTGGTCCCCCTTCCCGTCTTCCCGAACGCCCCCCAAACCCCCAAAAAAGTCGATCTGACGAACAATCTACAATCAAACGCGCGACACGATTAAAGAAAAAAAAAATAGGGCATGTCATCGAAGTTTACAAACGGCAGCTGCACTTGCCCGCGGTGACACTTGTTGATTTCTGATCAGTAACATTCAGTTGCATCAGTAGCATCAGAAGCATCAGAAGCATCGGTCTGGCTCTTTCTTTCCATATACCCGCGTCCAGATCAGACCAGTCGCAACCATGTCTGGCGTCAGGAACCTGCGCGCCATGTTCGAGCAGAGAGGCGAGAACAACCCTCCTGACCGAGGCAGATCGCCCGGTCTCTCAGTCGGTACGGCACTTTCTGTTTACAACTATGCAATTCCTCAATCCCCTTTTGTATACCATTTTCCCTGCCCTTCTAAATCCCCCCTGAACTCCAAAACTCCTGACCGTTCGAACCACTCCACAATTCCATCTCCGTCTTCACCAGCACAAAACGACAAACGACATTAATAAATACGTCACCTCTGTCGCAGCCAGGCACGAGCCGGCCATGGACTTCTAGAGCTAGCCTAGCTAACGTGAAGCTTTTTCGCTATTAGCAGGATCCCCCTCTCCCACCGACTCGCCCCGGCCACTGTCCAAAGTTAGAACCTCGTTCGTGGCAATCGAGAAAGACGGTCGAATAGGATTGAGACGAGAACCTAGTGGCGACTCGGTCTCAGCCTCGGTGTCGAGCAGGAGATTCAGCAACGACACCGACACCAGCGCACCACAGGCCACATCAGAAAAGGGTTCCACTGTCTCCGACAGCATGGCCAAAAACGTATCTGCGTTCAAGACGAATCTAGCTCAAGTAGAAGCGATTCCCGAGTCCCCCAAGCTGGATGCACCGGCCAAATTTTCTCCAAAGAAAAATGGCCAAAGTCCTAATTTGGCCCCAAGTATGAATCCAGACAAGACAGTAGATGTGGAGGAACCCAAGACCCAGATAGTACCAGGCACCACTACTGAGAAGTCGGCGAAACGAGAGAATGGCACGACTCCGCCTACAAGCAGTGTGGGTGCCCCGAACAACAAGGCCAAGACCACAGCCACCGCCAAACCTGCCCCGAAAGCAGCTCCGATCTCAACTGCTAGAACAGCGGCAAAAGCTCCTAAGTCGCCTATGACTAGTAAAGCACCGAAGAGCCCTACCAGAGAGGCGGCCAGAGCCTCAAGCTTAGCTCCCGCGAAGAAGATCACACCTGCAGCGTCTAAAGATCACGACACAGCACCCAAGAAGGCAGCCGCAACAACAAAGACGTCAGGAAATGCAGGCAAGAAGCCAGCCCCCATTGATCTACACTCAACCGCCGGGACTGGCTTCGTAAAGCCAAAGCCAAAGTCGCCAACCCGACCCCTGAAGCTCCCCTCCTCCCTCATGGCACCCACCGCCTCCTCCGCCTCAAAGCTCGGAGGCGGCGGCGCCGCCGCCCAACAGCCACCCCGGCAATCGCTCTCGCGCGCCTCGGGCACGGCGCCACATCTGAGCGTGAGCCAGGCGTCCTCGCACCACCGGCCATCCAGCCGCGTCAGCAACCCGAACTCTGGAACCGCAGTTAAGAGCCTGCGGCGCCAGAGCTCGACGATCAACCGCCCGCGGCCGAGCCTGGGCCCGCCGCCGAAGCAGCCGGCGCGCGACCACCCGGTCGCCAAGCGGGACGGCGGCCACGTCGACGAGGGCTTCCTCGCGCGCATGATGCGCCCCACGCAGAGCTCGTCCAGCAAGCACGCCGAGAAGGTGGTGGTCCCCGTCACGCCGCCGCGGAGGCAGCACGGCGCCCCGCCGTCCGCGCACGCTAGGTATACCGGCGGTAGTGGCACGTCGGCCGAGAGGAGCGTGAAGAAGGCGGCTAAGGTCCATGCTGCGACGAATAATAAGGGTGTTAAGTCGGGCGAGGAGGCTAAGGAGAGCCCGAAGATCAGCCCGAAGACGAGCCCGAAGATTAATGGAAAGGAGGCCCCGACGGCGAAGGATGTCGCGCCCGTGGTGGCGCAGAAGGAATCGGCCGAGGCTGCCGTTGAGGTCGCTAAGTCTTCGAAGGATACCGCTGTCTCGCCCCTCGTGGAGAAGATGGACTCGCTAGCCGTCTCCGAGCCGAAGACCCCGACGACGCCCGAGGAGAGCAAGGCCAGCACTCCTGAACAGACGTCTGAGGCTGCGGCAGTAGCGAGTCCGGCGGTCACGGAGGGCTCGCAGAAGGTCGAGGACTTGGTTCAGGAGGCTGTGGAAGAGCCCGTTGACCAGACGCCTGCGGAGCCGGTCGTGGAAGCTGCTCCCGCTGTTGAGGAGCCTGTTACTGGGGCAAGTGACGAGGAACCCAAGGTCGAGGAACCTACCACACCAGCGGGAGAAGACGTACAAGCGGAGGAACAACCGATGACGCCAGAGGCAGCGGAGGCGGAGACGAAGGAAGAGACGCCGCCCCCGCCGCAGGGTGCTTAGGTAGCTCGCCAGTACCAGCTGTACCCATAGACTTCTATTCACAGAAATCCATTCAGCCAGCACACATTGCACACGCATTGGGGCGGAATGAGATGGGTGGTGGGGAGAAAGGGGGAAGAGAGTGAAGTTTTACATATTAAGTAGTTCAAGATTCGAGTTTGATGTCTGTGTTCTGTTTGTTCTGTTTGTATTAGGCGAAGGCGCAGCATGATACCTATTTTTTTCTTTCCTTCTCTTCCCAATAACAAGAACAACCACGAACGATCGGAGCAAGAGGGCGGGCGAAAGCGAGAGCTAGCCAAATGTCTATACGGAGGAGGGGGCAGGGGGAGGGGTGGGGAGGGGTGGTCCTTTGTTTTTTCAGTCCTTTTTTATCATTATCCTGTTGTTGCTATTGTCGTTCGACAATCCAAAGCAACTACACGGTGCAGCAAATTGGGGAGTTCATAGAGAATTTTTCTTGTCTGTCTGACCGGCTGGTGGTGAGAGGCTATTTGTTACTTACTGCTACTGGGCTGGCTGGGTAGTAGTAAAGAGAAAACTAGGTAACATTGATGATGTATACTGAGCACGAAGAAGGGAAATTCAATAGGTAGAGAAAGAGAGAAAGAGAGAAGGATAACTTATTAGCATACATACCAACCAAACCAAACCAACCGACCACAACCGATCAACCAAGCCACCACCAACCATCACCACCACAATCACCACAACCCAACCACCCCCCGAAGAAAGCAGCTGGCTAGCTAGTTAGTTAGCAGAAAGCTGCATGCATAGCAGTCTTAATTAGAATAGATATCCTGTTCTCACGTTATTTACTTTGTTCTAAGTTACTTACGTTTTTGGCTAGCTAGCTATCAGGACACAGACAAGACATGAGATGCTTTGTATGAATGACTAACTGACTGTGGGATCTCGTTTTTTTGGTTTTTTATACTGATATACTTTTCACAGCTTTATGTTGTATTTAGGTATGATACAGAGAGGCAGATACATAGACGATGAGCGCCTCGGGGAAAGTGTACATAGAAATTTTTCTACCACCCGCGTATGCATATCTACATGCGTCTGTCTATAACTCTTTTCTTCCTTCCTGTGTCCAACTCGTACATGGCCTGGCAATCAATAAATGACACAATCTCGAGAGTTGAGATTTCGGCGGCTGGCCTTGTTGTAGATTGAGTTCTGTGGGGGTTGGTGATAATGGTGTGGTCGTAGCAATGATCCGTCCTCTCTCTTCTTCCATTGAACATTCATCCATCCTGACCAGCTAGATAGCCAGCCAGCCCTACATCTACTGACTGACCACAGCTTCCCATCGACCGACCGAACACCATCACCAACAAACCCACTTTCCCAAGCAACAACCCCCTCACGGCCCAACCCGACACAACAACAACCCACCAACCCTCCGCTCAACCGCCTCCCTAACCTCCAACGTCCCCCGATCGGTCCCCAAAATCAAACACTCCCCCAGATTCAACCCCCTCTGGGTCGCGGCATCGAAGCCCCTGCACAGCCTCTGCAAATCCCGCAGCGAGGCATTGACGGGCCGCTTGGGCTTGGTAATAGCGATCATGTGCTTGAGCACGGGCTCGCCGGCGCTGTATTTCAGCCCGACCCACAGGCGCTGGCGCGCGACGTTCGCCGTCGTCAGCGGCGGCGGCTCGTACGTCGCGATGGTGGCCGGGTCGGGCGGGTGGCTGCCGCCGCGGGTGACGAAGGCGAGGAAGCCGGCACGGTGCAGGGCCAGGGCGACTGCGAGGTTGTATTTCGTGTGCGGGAGGGAGGTTAGGCCGAGCCGGGCGCGCGAGGCGTTCTGGAGGTGCGAGCACATGTTTGTTATGTTTACGATGCCCATTTTTGGCGGTGCTTTGGGTGTGTGTGAGGAATTGGTAAACAGGGAGGGGCCAGGAGCCCTGACGGGCGAATTGGTGGTGGTGTTGGGGAGAGGAATTCGAGGTCGAACGTGTGCGGCTGTTCGGACTCGGATTCGAGGGAATTGGTGTGCCCTGGGGTTTCTTGTCGGGGAGAAGGTCTCTCCCGCTTATTTGATAGCAGTTCTGTGGTGTGGCTTCTCCCCAAGGTTTAAATCCCCCCTCAGAAAAGTAGTGTCGAAAAGCTGACGCAGAACTTGTGAAGCTATCGCCGGCTCAAGAATCTTCAAGGGCACCTCGAATAAGTGAAGATGGAAAATTCGGCGGAGAAATGCAAGGGCCGTGTGTGCACAGACCACCCTGCATCACTCCCAGGAAACCCCATTCGACGGCTCTCGTTGGTCGGTAGAAATAGTACATACACATAGCGCTGGCCGAGCCTGGACAACCCCACTATCGCAGCTGCAACAACGTGGGAATGGGCAGTTTAAGCGCCGGCCATCAGCTCGACATGGGGAGCAGATGCAGGGCAGCAGGGTAAAATGCATCTACATATGGTTCTTATTATGTGTTATGTGTTGCAAAGGGGGCCGTTTTATTAGGCCCGCGATATCGTCACCGAGTGGTTGGCTTCTTCCTTTTTACAACTTTCTCCTTTTTCCGTTCTTCACCTGAAGAAGCTTGAAGCTGAAGTGGAAGCTCACGATCAGCGGACGAACTATAGTCAGTTAGTTACAACACATTTATATACGAGTTAAGACTCGATTGCTATTATATATAACTAGTTATTCTTGGATTGTTGTGTTTTATACATTACATATTTCATTGTGCTAGCGCATTCTTGCTGTTGCTCCTGAGTCGCAATCAGTATGGCGGTTCGACCTGGTGAAGAGAATGTTGCGACCCTGTAAGTGGTGTCCCCGAGCTTGGAGAAGCAGGGAGGAAGTAAGTTCACAATGACTGATATTTGCTTTGCGCCCGACAGTTTCGGGGACGTTCATTACTTCTACGGACCGCCCGAGGCAAAGCCGCCCCATCATCGCTTCGACAAGGGATCCTACGTGTACCTGTTCGAGAATGCGAATGACCGGAGGGCGCGCATTGAGATCGCGAATAACGCCGGCACCGAGGACCAAGATGCCTTTGACGGATGTAAGAGAGCACAGCACAGCACAGCACATAAGACCAAACATAAACAACACCCTTCAGCATATAGTGGTGTTTGCCCTAACGCTTATGCGACACAGTCCTAGATAGCACGCGGATCCGCTACTCTTACAACCAACAATGTCTCGTGAGCATCGTAGTCGACGGCGTGCCCGGTGCGCCGATAGACCCAAGCCAGTGGCACTTGCCCACCTACGATCCGCGGAACGAGAACAAATACCACTACAAGCTGCACTCGCTCGACATCTACTTCTGGACGCAGAACGACGCTCTACAGTTCGTCAACGGCGTACGGCGGGTGCTGCCGCCCTCTCAGGTCGAAGTCGCAGACGAGCCCGGCCCACCACCATCACATTCACACTCATACCACCAATCCCACGACGTGAACCCGCTGGTCCAGAAACTCGAGAACGCAGCCATCTCGGACCCGGCGCACTCGTCGCCGCAGCCGCCTCCCCAGGGTGCCATCATCCCCAGCTTCGCGCCCCCGCCCACCGAACCCTCGCACCCTCACCCTCACCAAGGCGCCGGCACCTCGCCGCAGGCCTTCGCGCCGATCCCCTATAACCCGGCCGCCCCCGCCGCGCCCGAGCAGATCAAGCACCGCGAGAAGACGCCCCCGCCGCCCGACGAGGACGGGCACGACCCCCTCGCCGCCGCCGTCGTCCGCGACAGCCACCCCGCAGTAGCAGCGCCACCGTACACGCCCGGGTACGGCGCGCCGACGCCGTTCTCCCCGTCGCTACCGCCCCCGCCACCGGCGGGCAACACGGGCTTCCCCGGCCCCCCGATGCAGCACCACCCCGGTCTCGCGAGTCCGGGGATCGTAAGCCCGCTAGCCAGCCCCGGGCTCCAGAGTCCGGGGTTCCCGCCCCCGCACTCGCAGTTCGGTCACCTGCACCGCGCGTCCACGATGCCGGCGTCGCCGGGGGCGGCGCTGCAGAGTCCGTACGGTACGCACTTCCCGGGATCCCCGGGTTTCGCTCCTACCCCCCAGTTACCGCCACAGCAGACTGCTCATGTGCACCACACGCCGACGCCGCCGCAGGCGCAGGCGGTGCAGAGCCCGGGGCTGCCGCCGCACGCACAAGCGGTTCAGAGCCCGGACCTACCACCGGGCGGGTACGCGCAGTTCAACTACGCGAACCCGGGGGGAAGTGGGAGTGGGGGGAGCGTGGACTACGGGATCCACCAGCAGCTGTACCGGCCCACGGAGCACGAGCACGCGGTCAAGTACAAGCCTAAGGTCGAGGGGCAGACGAGCAAGCTCGGGCAGAATGCTGAGAGGTTGGAGAGGGGGGTCACGGGGATGTTGAAGAAGTTTGAGAAGAAATTTGGCTGAATGTGGTGTGTAGAGGTAGGGGGAAGAGGTGAGTACGTTGGTAGGTAGGTGAGTGTGGGTTGCGTGTGTAGGGGGGTTCAGGGGTCAAGAGGTCGAGTAAGGTAAGAACAGGTAGCTTTGGGATAGATAGGCTGGTAGGGAGGGTGTAATGAGAATTTGGTTGTTCAAGCCGTATTTCGTGGTTCATGGTTCATGGTTCAGAATGAGCGTTCAGCGGTGAAGCAAGATACCTACCTACCCAGCAGCCACCTACACATACAGTAACCTAGCTAAGTAGGTAGATCCAGCACCCAGGCGCTCGGTGGCTTACACACGGCAATGTGGCTTCGGGAAGCCACCACACCACATCCAATACGATACGACCCTTAGTATAACGGTTTTTTTCATTCCATCTGTCTATTACCTATTACACATACTAGGGCACATATGTACGTACGTATGTATGTATACTATGCATGTATGTACATATAGAAGCATCTAGGCTGCTTACGGGCTTCAGCTGAACCTGCATCCCTCGGTGGCGTCCCCTGGGGGGGGGGGGGGGCGGATTGCTGGGACGGGTAAATAAGATGCGTTCGGGATGGCAGGCTACTTGCTCACTCATTTGTGCATATCGAGGGACATACATACGTCCATCCACATGAGGAGATATCTATCATTTCAAGCCGGTGCTTTTCCAATGGCCGACAAGTGTCGATATAACAGAACACAGGATGTCGTATTTTGCTTGGCCTGCGGCCGACCCTTTGTATGTACGTACATATTGTATATATGCAGTCAATTCTCAATGATGAGGGGCTTCGTATGTACAAGCAATGAGGTCTCGTCAGCGCTAGGTGGTAAAATAAAGTAGAACAGATCGGTCCCTACCTACAGTAACTAGATGTATGCACGCGATGGACGATGCAACATCAGTGAGTGAGTGATGGAGGGGTGTAAGGGTTGCCTTCATGCAGGCGCGCTCTGCCTGTCACCCGAGCCTGCTGGGCTAGCTGCGTCAATCCGTGCGGAGCTTGGGGTTTGCTGGTATTGAGTAGGTATTGCTCGTGGTTAGTAGTGTGTATAGTTATAGGATAAAAGTTCTATCCCAGCAGTCAAAGTATGCGTATACTCACGACGATATTCCACTCCCTGGCTGACTGGATACTGGATACAGGGGCCGGAATGACCGCTGGTTGTGTGCGGAATACCTGCCAATGGCTACCACGCAACCTGAGTGAGACAGACAGGCGGTGGGGGAGGTCTTAGACGGTGTCTTAGACAGGCAGACACCGTCGTATGCTGACTGGAGCAATCGAGGTTGCATATGTAACTACTTACATAGTTACGTAGGCTTCTAGAATCGACTGTAGCACGGATTACGTGCAGGCGGTTTTGTACCTAGCGCACATACAGTACACACTTACATACTTACCCGGGAGTTATACATACAAGTGTAAGAACTCACACCTCTATAATCGACCACGACCGTTGAGGTCCACTGTCCGTGAGATATTCTATAACTGAAGGACTAGCCGGGGTTTTGGGTTTCATATATGCAGGCTGGCTATCTCCCCCAAAGAGCGGCAACGCCCGCCCCGCGAACCCTGAAAACTGGTAAACTCTCGTGCTTAAGCGCCGGGTCCGGATCGATGCGACCTCCATGCAACGGCGGTGGTAAGTAAGGTATGCAGAACAGAACCAACATGCATACTAGGCGTGTAGACATAACTTCATACGTCGAATCTCCGGTCTGATATATAGGTTTAAGTTCATAGGCATCGAGTGCAAGTTTTTAAACGTGAAGTAGGTAGGCTAGTGAGGAGATAGGGGAGAGGAGGCCTGATGACCTGGCCGGCCGGCAAGCCGGATGCTGACTGGGCCGGAGATGGGTTTACGCAACGCGACTTGCGGGTTCTACGTATGCATCACGGTCCATGAGGCACGGGTGCAGTTCTCAGCCACCACATACCGCTTAGACGATGGTTGACCGTTGAGGAGGCGCTGGAAGTTTGGTCGCACCGAGGATGACATGGAGTGAGTGAATGAATGATCATGAAAAATAGATCCAACTGCAGTCAAGGGAGACTCGGCACATTTATGTTGGGTGGTCGTAGATAGGTCGTAGTTGGTGAGTTGTTGGTGTTCTTACTGCTGTTGGCGTCCTTTAAGTATACTGCTCCGACGAATTCAAAACCCGTACTACCTAGACAAGCCAGGACGTTCGAAACTACGTAGGACATCGTTATAACAAACGGTCTACACAGAGCATTATCTACGTTATGAACCAAAATAGAATTGGTCTGATGAATGAAGTAAGCACGAGAGCTCTGAGTCCGGGAGCTATCAGGGAACCTTAGTCACGTTCAATTCCAAATAGGGTTATGAGTTCTTTCGCTGTTAGCTCCCGTGTAACCGACTCTATACGTACCGAGAGCGTTCAAAGATCCCAAGCAATGGCCAATCTCTGGTTCCAGCATTCGAGGTCAACATAAAGTTGCTTGGACCTCGTTCTATTTTGACCTCTACCACGTTTAACTAGCCCAAGGTCGTTACACTATGTACAGCTAATAATAAATACAAGTTATGGGAGTTGACGAATGAAGCTAAAAATTCCTAAGATGATGCCCTTCAGCAAGGTCCATACTACCCTTTTTAGGTTGGAGATTCTACCCATAAAGAGTAGTACCCGCTACCTAGTGCGTGTCTTAAAGGTCCGCAGCTCGCCGGGATCATTCTCCCAGCCCTTCAGGGCTTTGGTCTCTGATTGGCGGGAGTACCACATTAGGTGTGGCCTAGCGTGCTGACAGCTCAATCTCGTTCGTATCATGATACCCGGAGTTCTGGTCCATGAGCTGACTAGGTTAGGTACCTGAGAGATGCGAGACTATCCAAACTAAATATTCTGGAGATACGAATGCAATTTCATATATTCCCTCATTGCTACGATGTGTGTATGTATTCAAGTTGTCCTCCCGGTATGAGATAACCGAACTTACATAGTTGCCTACATATACATATATATATATATATATATATACATATACGTATACATATACCTACATAGGACAATTGAGTTGTCAGTCTAGACTCTACGTGGTAGTAAACCCCGGCCCAATTGGCTGACAGCGCCTCGTTGCCGAGAGGGACTAAACACGAGCAACCCCCGTCCTAGGTACTGGTCCCAGTTTAAGCACGAATATGAGCCAATCTACGGGGCTGGACGGCCTGTAAAACACGCAAGCTTTTTCTGCTATGACGGCTTCCTCGTGCCGGGCGATGCTGTCAATTCCAGTTTTATGGGAGGCGTTTCAAGGCCGTATTATTATTGACCCTAAGTTCAATACTCTAACGAGTTAACTCGAGTTGATGGCGGATTTCACATAGGTTAGAACCACGAAGGTTAACAATGTGTAGTAGATAAAGCAACATTATTTTATACATATAAACTGTATAAGTAAGGTGAGCACATATCATATATCCAAGATCACTCTCAACCATTACCCAGGTAGGTTAGGTACCTTCGCCGCATCAAGTCCAGCTGCGACGCTGCAGCGCCTACGCAGTACAGCCTACATACATAATGCATAGTACAGAATACATATACATAGTATACATACCTGGGTGGTAGGCTTAATGGGGACCCAGCAGCCAAGGTACCTAACACACGTATGTACCTTACCTTACTTCATCGAGAGCGCTGCCGACCAGAATCTGACATCTCCCGTCCCCCCCCAAAGGCTGCCAGCCAGCTAATAAACCTGCCTGCATTGCCTGCATTGCTATCTTAATAGGTTACCTCCCCCACTCCGCTTCTTGACCTGAGACTCACTCTCCTCTTCCACCTCGCTGCTACCAGCCCTCTTCATCCGATGAACACCACGATCGTTTATCCCATCGTATATCTAACCTAGCCTAACCTAACCTTGTTGCGCCTGGTCTGACCGTCTGAAGGTCACTCCGTCCTATACTTCAGACTAGCATAATCTGTCACCAGAGAATTCCGTCGACTAAGTTTCATTTGCCGGACTCGAGGCCGCGCGCATCTAAGTTAGACTTCGCGGGCTCTCCGAACTTTTAAACGTCGAGCTACGACATTAACCATCATCGCCCCCGCGTCCTGTCCCCAGTCTCGCCTGTTTAGCATTTGCTCTCATATTGTGAACAGCGGCAGCATTCACCACCTCCGACTCTTCCGTCTCGTCGCAATTGAGATGCGAACGACGCCAGTCCTGAGCTAATCTCAGGTTCGTCGGCTGTCAATTGTTGCATTCTCTGTGGCGTTGCTATCCATCGTGGGGCTCTTTTCCCATCTAGTCGCTCGTTCATAACCATGCTGCTTCCAAATCGCATACCAGTGCCGCTACGGCCTGGTAACAGCGATGCGCGCACAACCCGGAGTATACTCAAGAGAAATTCTCAGGGCCCTCCCAATGCCATATTCATTGTACGCAACCTATTTTGAGTCCTGTTCAGCTAAACCGTCGCTAACACAGAAACCAGGTGGTTGGGATCATCGCTGCTGTCATAGTGATCGTCATCCTAGTCTACTGCTTTTCACGCTATAAAATGGGCGCCAAGTCCTTCACCTCAAAACGGGGCAAATACCACCAGCCGGAGGACTCTGAGTCGCTCAACTCATCTAGTACCCCAAGCGCACGGAGGCGAGATAATGGTACTACGAGTTCGGGGACGGTTCGGAGTTCTAACCCGACTACTTCCACATCACAGGTCGACCGGAATACATCGATTCGATCCATCATGACCTTACCGGCGTATCGGACGAAAGCAAACGAGACAGAGCAAGTTATAGGCCGTGAAGGGGAACGCGACGGAGTAGATGTTGTGGTCGAGTGTCCTACCGCAGAAGAAGAAGAGAACATGCGAGATGAAGAGATGGAAGCATTGTATCAGGTCCGACGCGCGAGGAGAGAGGAGAACGCCGCACGGGACGAGCGACGTCGTTTACAGGCAGAAGCAAGAGCTCGCGGCGATGCGCTAGCGTTGGAAGAAATAAGAGCTCAACGACGGGCCGCTCACGAGAGCACGCTCATAGACGACCTACGCGAAGCGCACGAACAAGTCAAAGACCGACGGCAACGCGCCGTTTCCAGCGTTAGTTACCATGAGCTTGGTGTGGCTCAGATGAACGGCACGAGATTACGCGCAAACAGCCAGGAGAGCGAGAGGGTCGGTTTGCTTTCAGATGCTGCCAGCATAGATGTCTCGCGTCGGTCCGCCTCCGCCCAGTCCCACCACCGAGACCGAAGCGCGAGTTCCGTATTGAGCTTCGACAGTGAGCTTCCATCGCCAGGTCTAAGATCCAACGCCGCCACGCCACAGAATCAGAGCTACCGTGCTCGTGCGGGGTCGAGCCCGGAAATTATCGACGAGACGGACCTCGGCGTCATCGAGATGCCTCCACCGGACTACGACGATGTCAGCCTCGATGACACGAGGTCAGGAGCGGCCACACCCGTGATCAATGAACCTCCGCCCGAGTATACAGACCCGACGTCTGAACGTGATCGAAGGCTAAGCGCTCATGTTGCGGACATGGTTGACAGTGTGGAAGAAAGCGGTGACCTATCGAATGCCAATAAACCGAGCAACGGGCGTCCGATGAGGTCATCTTACCGCTCCTCGAGAGGCGTAGGCGGTGCTCCGCAGTTACCCAGTCTACGGATTGGAAGATTGCCACAGATTGTAATCGAACCTTCGACCGCCCATCCAAATGATGAACATCGGTGAACTTCCATTACCGAGAGCTCGTCCTAGACAGAGACAGGACCTAAGGAGTATCAGTATCCAAGCTACACCTGTCAGGTGAAGAACAGGATACATATGTCGATTAAAACTCGACCACCCTACAAGCACTGCTATGCTACGCTTGCAGCTTACGCATCGCCTCACTTGCGATATATCAACCACCATATAAATCATATACCAGTTAATTTGTTAACACATATCGGACGAATCATTCAGGATAACAAGATATTGAGATGAGGCCAATTAGATGAAACAGGATGCGTTGAGATGAGGAAGCAACAGGAAGAACAACGAGCTACGGGATGATCTATTAATGTATATAATCGCGAGGCGTTGGGGAAAGCTATGAGATTTCGGGACTTGAAGAAGATCTTCCTTGTCCCAATCTTCTGGGCCGGCGAAGACCATGGCCGAGGTGGATTGTCATCTATATACCATCTATTTACTGTAGTCTATTTGAAAGCTACGTTTGGCCTATCCGCAATTATTCTGGAAGAGTTGATGCTTCTCTAGAATCCTGGCAGGTTCCTTGTCCATGTCAATTGCGCCCTTTGCCTCGCTTGCGCCCTATGTCAATAACTTTTCAACGGAATTCTCCGGCAGGTGGAGTCTGGTCTGCCGCCTTTTCAGGGAGGCCACGACGAGACGGAGAGCTATATATGTACCAAAGGCATAGAGCTCCCTTGTTGAGGCCCCGATTGTCGAAGCGGATCTCAACATATGAACAATATATCTACCGCGGAATCATATTCCGCAGGATTCCGCGATGGGTTTACCGCAACTTTACTACACTCCCCATATATATGCTTTCCTCGCATTATCTTGGTGGGCATCCCAATACCACCATGATTATTATTAATCAACGGCGGTCCGATAAGAGGAGGTAGGACAGAGGGTTATGCCCCGCTATCACGGGCCTGCATGCACTCTTCAACTGTATTATTCAGCAGGTCGTATTTCTAATACACAGAGCATATGGCGCGACGGAACTTGCCCGTTCGCTCGGGGCCTCATATAAAGTTCCCTATATCTCCAGTTAGTGGCTGTTCGCTGTGCTATGCCGCAACGTTATTGTCGGGAGCCATTGAGATAGCATCGTGAAGGTCTGCCAGTGTGCTGTTGAGATAGAATAGATAATGCTGCGTCTCGCTCACCAGCGATTTCCCAAAAGCTTCACTCAAGTTTGGACCGCATAACTTACCGTGCTGTAGTGGTGTTAGTCTGTAGAGACGAGGACACTACATAGGAGAACAGCATTTTGACTTACACACCGAATCAACAAGCTGAGAGACATAAGGGGAGAGACACTAGTCACCATGGAAGACGAGAAGAAGGAAAGGATCCCAGATAGCCACCCAAGCAGCCTCTTCTTCACGGAAGCGTACGTCGAGAACGGCAACCCCGATAATGCGCAAGACGCCCTAGCGGCAGAGCCGCAACCGCCACTAGCGGACCCGGACCCGGGCCAAGCCGCCGCTGGCGCTGGCGCCACTCCCGCGCCGTCCCCGGTCCCCGACGGCGGCCTCGACGCCTGGCTGCAGGTCCTCGGCGCCTTCGCGGTCATGGTCAACACCTGGGGCCTCGTGAACAGCTTCGGCGTGTTCCAGACGTACTACGAGACGGAGCTGCTGCGCTCGAGCACGGCGTCGGCGATCAGCTGGATCGGGTCGCTGCAGGGCGCGCTGCTGATGCTCGGCGGGTTGGTCTCGGGCCCGCTGTTCGACCGCGGCTACTTCCGCGCGCTGACGGGCGGGGGGCTGTTTTTGGTGGTGTTCGGCCTGTTCATGACCTCCCTGTGCGGCGAGGATAAGTACTGGCAGGTGCTGCTCGCGCACGGCGTGTGCGTCGGCGTCGGCTGCGGCTTGCTGTTTTTGCCGTCGGCGGCGATCCTGAGCCAGTACTTCGCGCGGCGGCGCGCGCTCGCGCTCGGCGTGCAGAGCGCCGGGTCCCCGCTCGCGGGCATCGTGTTCCCGCTCGTCTTCGGCTCGCTGCAGCCGCGGCTCGGGTTCGGCTGGGCCACGCGCGTCATCGCGTTCATCATGCTCGCGCTGTCGGCGCTGCCCTTCATCTTCATGCGTCCGCGCCTCCCCTTACCACCGCCGCACCACGGGAGGGCGTTCTTCGACGCCAGCGCGCTGCGCGAGCCGCCGTTCCTCGCCTTCGGCGCGGCCGGCCTGGGCGCCTTCCTGGGCCTGTACGTGCCGTTCTTCTACCTGCCGCTGTGGGCGCTGCGGCACGGCGTAGCGGGGTTCCCCGTCGCGTACTTCGTGACGCTGCTGAACGCGGGCAGCGTCGCGGGCCGCCTGCTGCCGAACCTGGCGGCCGACTACGTGGGCGCGATGCCGATGCTGGCGGCGACGACGCTGGGGGCGGCGGCGCTCGCGCTCGCGTGGCTCGGGATCCGGGACATGGGCGGCGCCGTCGCGTTCGCGGTGCTGTTCGGGTTCTTCAACGGCGGGGTGACGAGCCTGCCGCCGAGCGCCGTCGTGGCGCTGACGCCGGATCTGGGGAGGCTGGGCACGCGCATGGGGATGGTGTTCGCGTTTATGGGGCTCGCGGTGCTGGTGGGCACGCCGATTGCGGGGGCCATTTTGGGGGGTGGCGAGGGCGAGGGCGCGTGGGATGGGCTGGTGGCGTTTTCGGGGGGGACGCTGTTTCTGGGCGCTGTTGGGTTCGCTGGGTCGTTGGTCTTGCTGAGGATGAGGGAGAGGAGGGTGGGAAAGGGGTTGTGAGGGTAGACGGTCATGATGGGTTCTTCGGCTCGTTTGGTATCAAGCCGCGGATGATGGAAGATAACTCGGCCATGGCGCATATGTTACACTAGAGGTGCCAGTAGATGTGCGTACACTAAGAGATAGGGCATCCAGTAGGCACAGCGTGTGCTCCCTCGAATCTTGTATCGAGCTCCAGCGTGATTGGATGGTTGAAGCTGCAACTCGGTGCCCGACTAGCATTCGAATATACCGAACTGTTGTTCATTGCCTGGAGATGTAACATCTGCTGCATAGTGAAGCTAGCTCTATTTCCATACTAAGGTAGAGAGGAATGATGCTTGATGGCCTGCAGATAATGTGAACGAAAGTCATATATATGCGGCGAGTGCGACGGCAACGTTGATGATAACGTAACAGATTGGCATGTGCTCGACTTCCCCAATTGATGTCCGCCGGCATGTATAAGTTAAAAAAGATTCGCACTAGTAAGTGTATGTGTACTTCATCACTCTCATTTACCTAACTGAGGATACCTAAATTCTGGTTAAACTCTGAGCGTGTGCTGCAACTAAGTATTGTTTCCAGATACTCGGATATCCCACCGCATGTGGTGTCTGTCAGGAAGGTACCTTTTATGATAGGTCTTAAAGCAAGGGCCGATTCCATCTACCTACGCATAGGTATCCATGTTAGCTCTTCGTCAGTGTAACGCTCCGGAGTTACTGGATGTACATCTGCACTGCACCTTTTGCTCTGACACGCCTTGGCATCCCGCGGGCTTTTTACCTTTGCTGCTTTGATAATTGATACTAAACTTAGTCGATGTGGCAGATATCACCGCCTTTTGCTTTCCCGCAAAGCCGGCGAAGTTCCCAGGACTACCTACCCGGGCTGCCAGGTTGAATCAGGAGGTCGGCATCATCATGCAACTAGTGCTAAGAAAAGTTTCACATCCGTCGAAGATGTCATTGATATGCGAATCATTGGATACATATGTAGCATGTAGTTCTAGAAGTTACTAACATCGAGGCTAAAGTCTCAAATCACGAGCACTAAGATCGCTGCGTCTCCACTGCAGCATGCTTACTCGAGCATTATCTATCATTATGGTAAGCTGGCAACTCATCCACTTCACTTAGCTCTGGTTGAGGCTCCGATTATCCCCACAAACGTTCCCCAGAGTATGATGAGGAAATGCTTTGTCAAGGACGACAAACTGTAATGCCTGGATGCAATCCTCTAGCTAACAGAGCGGGCCGAGAGCTACGCATGGCCGTCGAGCTATGCTACTGAGAAACCAGACTACTCTGCACGTTAATAGTAAGAGGATTCCACATGAAAATTACACAAACGAGTTGTCAGTTTCTTGTAAGCACTTATTAATAAGAGCGCTAGAATTCATACCCACTTTGCTAGAGAAAAATCTATACTACGTAGTAGGTACCCGTATCCTGTACCGAGGACATAAACTTAGATGTGTTCAGGGATAGGCTTTTACCAAATGGCGGAAAGGCGGTGATCATCTAAGCTACGATGGCCAACCAGATTGTGTATTTCCCAGATAAAGACCCCAGATAGGGTAACCCACTTATTAGTCGGTACGGACCTACCTATGTAGGCATGTACTTACGAAACGTTCTTCTTATTAGAGCGTCAGATTCAGCCTGCATGTACATAAATAATAAAGGTGGATGTCCTTACTAATAAGCAGCAAGTAGCAAATTCGAGACACTTCTGATGGTGTCAACAACGCTGAAATGAGTTAGGTCTGTAACAAAGTTGGGATCCTACGAGACTAAACAGACATGTGAAGAGAGCCAGAACCCTGGGATGCCATGCCGAAGTACGGAATAGGTAGACACATATTTTGAGCCGCTACTACCTCTCTGCAGTTATGGCATACTAGGGCATTCCTATGAGGCGGCTTCAACGTAAGCACACCACTTCGGTCCACTACCGGATGGACCGTCTACTACATGCATGAAGGCAGGCACCTTGTTGGAAAAATATGGAACCCCCGGAACCTGGTAACTGTCTAGGTTGCCTGTCTTAAACAGCTCTTCTTACATCTAGCTTCGAATATTTATAAAGAGAGAAAGTCCGCTGCGGATTACCTTTTCTGACTCACTCTAAATCAGCTCTTCAAACATTTTCCCACCCTACTCGAAGCTTTCAACCAGCTGTTTCTGTTATTTTCAACCTTAAGATACCCTATTGCTATACAAAATGGCTCCCAAGATCGCCATCGTCTTTGTAAGTCACACCACGTTTTTTTTTCTCCAAACAGCTGTCCCAATTCAAGACCTGTGCGGGGGAAAGAAGCCAGAGCTATCCGGCCAAGCTTTTTACCCCTCCATGAGAGCTCAACTCAACCCTTGTCATGCAATACAACACCATGAGAACTTCAAGCAGAGCTACGGCCCGTTCCCTGCCTTGGCAATGGCTGCATGACTGCAGTTACACCATGATGCAACAAATTACAGCTCTCTTGCATATGCTATTATTAACCCTTATTCGTGGATGATTGGACAAATGACGGGTTTCTGGTGTCAGTTAGCTTGATGTCGTGGTAGCAAAACTAACATGATTTTCCTCTTTTTAGTACTCCATGTATGGCCATATCCGCCAACTAGCGGAGGCCGAGAAGAAGGGTATTGAGAAGGCTGGTGGCACTGCCGATCTCTACCAGTAAGGCCTCATTGTCTCACTTCCCCTTCCCAATGACCAGCTCTAACAGCTCCATCAACAGAATCCCCGAGACACTCTCCAAGGATGTCCTAGAGAAGATGCACGCCCCAGCGCAAGCCTCCGACATCCCGCTCCTCGAGGACCCCAGCACCCTCGAGGCGTACGACGGGTTCCTGCTCGGCGTCCCGACGCGGTACGGCAACTTCCCGGCGCAGTGGAAGACGTTCTGGGACAAGACGGGCAAGCAGTGGAGCACGGGGGGCTACTGGGGCAAGATGGCGGGCCTCTTCGTGTCGACGGCGTCGCAGGGCGGCGGGCAGGAGTCGACGGCGCTGGCGGCCATGTCGACGCTCGCGCACCACGGCATCATCTACGTGCCCTTCGGCTACGCCAAGGGCTTCGCCGACCTCGTCGACCTGACCGAGATCCACGGCGGCTCCGCCTGGGGCGCCGGCACCTTCGCCGGCGCCGACGGCTCGCGCCAGCCGTCCGAGAAGGAGCTGCGCATCGCGACGACCCAGGGCGAGGCGTTCTATAACGCCGTCGCGAAGTACTCCGGTTGACTGCATGGTGGTGCCGGACAGGAGGGCGAGGGAGCGGAGAAGGGAGCTCCTGCGCAGCCTACCGCATCCCAGCCGGCGCAACGGGGTAATAATGGTGTCGGATCAAATGGGGCAAAGGCGGATACTACTCCTAAGAAGCAAGAGAATAGTAGCGAGGGCCCTTGCGGGTTACCTAAGAAATGTGTGGTGCTATAGAACGGTTCCAGGCATAGAATTAGAATAAATAAATAAAAACTGAATAGACCTTAACTGTATGAAGTTCACCAATTGCTCGATGTGCAAGTCACAAGAGAGAAAAGTCCGATGATCGGTCGGTCTTGATACTTACATGGCGTCACTTGTCAAACATTATCTTGATATAGGTAAAAGGTCTTACGGATGTAGCAATGTGTAATGTCCCGCGACCCAAAATTGTTATGTTACCTTCATTATGCCCCTATTATCCGTGTCTCAAGCCCACCTTAGAATTCCATAATCACTAGAATTTCAAATAAACCTGACAACGTGTGTATTCCTGGTGACTTGGAGTATGTTCCCTACTTGAGTTTACAGAAGTAATCTCATAAAGGAATAAGTATCTACCACGGCGCTTGTGTGTAACTGTTGTCCAAATGCTGCCGTAATCGCAAGTAGTCAGTTGAGTGTTGTAACTGACCAAGTGATCTCCTAGAAGGTAAAAAAGCCCTTTTTTAATAAAAGAAATAAGAAAAGACATAACTGAGCGTTCGGAGACACTACTTACCCGAGCTCTATACTAATAGGGGTAACTAGCAACTACCCCTATTGTGACAGTAGCAAATAGGTGTGTTGATTCATATAGCTTGATTGATGTGGTGTATCATTTCTCTTCAAGTGAGACAACAACTCCTGGTGGAATTGCAGAGGCGGAGAGATTACAAGGGTGTTACGATACTTCAACCTTCGTTCCCGTATGAGGCTGCGGTACCCAGGATGCCTGGGGGGGGGGTTCTTATATCTAGCCATACATTGCTCTACCTATTTCAGTTCTAAGGATATGGGCCATCTTGTCTTTGTCAGGACTACCGTGCTTCCTTTTCAGTAATCTATATGATGACACAAATCTCACAGAACGGGCTCTATATTCAATATCTAGCTGTGTGAATTTGCTGTCAGGGGGAAACTATATGGTAGGTATTTTCAAGACTGTATGGCATCTGGGTGTATTCGTGTTTGTCACAAGGGCTCATTATATGAGGGCTTGGGTTGTACCCATCTTGATAATAAATGGCTTTGGTCCTAAGGTCCCTGAAGAAGGGAAGTTTTTCTTGTGGGTGAGGGGAAGCCGATCAGGCCTAAATAGCCTGACGGCGATCACGTGACCACGGACCAATTGGTCCGTGTGACAGTGTTACCTACATATAAAGGGCGTATGGTATGCTGGAGAGTGCAACGTTCAATACCAAGGGCAGTAATACCCAGGAGCCGTCCGTGTGTCAATGACTGTGGAACGAAAGGGGACGATGAGAAACTATGCATTCACAGTTGATTCCTTTCTATTCTCATAGTGTTTGTCAACTTGTTGTCTCTATCTATGTAGACATGACGATCATCATCCACTTTTAGTGATGCCTCTTCAAATAGTACGTAGGTATCGATTTTGCTATTAGTCTTCTATCTGGTAGTGACTCTTCATGTGAGATACTCTTGTTAGGCTAGTATTCATAGTGTTGTTCGTAGCTAAATATGTTAGGATGAATAGCTTGTATGACTTGAATATGAGAGTCAATAGTGGTCTTTCAACATTTATAAAAATATAAGTACAGATTACTAGTATGGGGCTTCTACTTGATAGACTTTGATGAAAGACTGAGTGGTATATATGTACAATACATTCCTGGGCATAGGTCTAATAGTCGTTAATATAAGAAATTAGGGGTTGAAGAGGAGAGCTAATTGAAACCATCGCTTAGGGGTCTATCTTAAGAACGATAATATAGAGTTCCATCAAGAGACATCATTTAATTATGATGCTATAAACAGTTCAGCATACCGCTCCAGGTTACAGTATTTTGGAGCCGCGCGAGTTCGTAGATCTCGCCGCGTCAAGACCTCAAGCTTTCTCTGTACCCCTTTGAAACTTTGAAACTCATGATCTCACGACTTTATTTGCGTTGTCGAGTTTTTGGAAGTGTAATTTGTGCAGCATTTGGGATCTACTTATATGTCTATGTTGGATGTCTTCTAGATAAGAGGAGCTAGGGCATGCCTGGCTCTACAAGTAGCGTCATATTCTACAGGTTGTGGAAGTTGAGAGTTTGGCCCAGTGAAGACGGTCCCAAGCCCACTGAAACCCTTATTTGTGTGAACAATCTGCTTAGGCGCACGAACCTTGCGAGGGAATTCTGATATCCACAGATCCTACACAGCAGACCAGAATATATAGTCCAATGAACCAGTCTAATGTTTCCATACAAGGAGACCATAGGCTGTACTGGATGATAACCGACTGCATACCATGTATAGTCGAATTTCTTATAGCTCTATAGCTGTAGCATCATTATAAATGACCATACAGCAGTTGCAAAGAATATGGTTAATTAAAGCTTTGAATTATCGTTTTATTTGCTATCATCATTGTCAAGAAAAATGGAAGCACATGAAATTGTTGCCTCGAAGGCTGTTGTAGGGTGTGGATCATACCAGCCATCTCGCTCTGGCATCCAAGCCCGTCCAAGCGTTTTAGCGGTGGACAAAAAGATTTACAAAGCATCAGTGAGCGTTGCTCCTAAAAAAGTGACCAAATCATTTCGTCTACCGCTCTCCAGCTCATCAGTTCGATGGCGGGGTGGACGTCATGGCTCTTGGCGGGGCCCCAGTGGCTGGTGCTCCCAGTAAGTCGCAGCGCAGCAAGCAATCAAACAAATCACCTGGGCACCTTCCACTTCTTCGTCTCTGTTTCGTGTCGCCAAGCAATCGTTCTTCCTGCCATCTCCCGTCCCCGTCCTCGGTTGCGTCTATTATATAAAGTATCTATCTTTCTTCCTTCGGCCGACTCCGGATTCTTTCTTATAGGAAACTCATCTTGAGCATTCATCTCAAATCTCAAAAATTCATCTCAAAAATTCATCTTCATAATTCCCTCTTTTCTCTTTTTACCACTTATTACATTCGCATTTCACACTTCACCTCCGATTCTCGTTATCAATAATGCTATCATTCATTCAACGGCTAGTCTAGGCTGTTTTGGTATGAACCCGCGCGCACTAGTAGCGGAAACAGGCTACAGCTCCCAAGCTCGGTCGAACTCAGTAGGTAACGAAGCTGGTGGTGTGTAGCGTGGCGCAGTCAGCTGGCCAGCCGAGTAAGCCTTGGGATCCTTTGCAGCCTGTCCTGTCCTGTCCTATTATTATTCTTCTACACCCTACGCATTACACCCTACAAAGCACACCTCTCAAAGCACACCTCTCAAAGCACACCTTTCAAAGCACACCTACATACCCACTGCTGCTTGTACTGGTGTCTTGGGAGCTTCGTGGGGCTTGTGTGCTTTGATGTGGCACCCTATAGTTGTCTCGGCCTGTTCTTATTGATCTGTGCTCGGTGCTCGACTTATTACTGTCCCCCGAGCTTTCGCGATCACACAAACGTAAACTTCATGGCGCTTTTCACCATGACGCCGTCAATCTCCCGGTTTCTGGCACTCGGTGCTCTCTTGATACCATGTCTCGTCGCCGCTCAAAACAACTATACCCAGGTCGATATGTTGCGGGCACAGCTGGCTCTGTTCGGCGACCGACCGAGTGACTGCCCACCATGGTGTGTTTATCCTCCCCAGTCAAGACTTCATCGCCAAACACACGTCGCATACTAATCGCATACCGTTTATCTAGTTTCAACTGTCTTCTGCCAGCTTATGAATGTGGCCAATTCGCCGACTGTAACGAATATAACGGAAAATGCGAATGCCCAGCGGGCTTTGGAGGCGACGACTGCTTGGAACCAAGTTCGACCACCTGTTCCACCCTGACCTCGTCTGAACTCCCACTAACTGTATTCTAGCTTGCGGTTCGCTTGCCCGAGGTAAAGACCGACCGATACGATCAGGCGATACTTGCGAGTGTGATGAGGGCTGGACCGGTATCCACTGCAATGTCTGCACCGAGAACAACGCCTGTAATGCTCTCATGGAGACCAACGAGGGCGGTGTTTGCTATCAGAATGGCGAGGTCGTCCAACAGAACCACCAGATGTGCAGCGTTACGAACGAGAAGATTCTTTCGATGCTTGACGGCAAGATACCTGATGCCACTTTCTCCTGTAAGAAGGAAAAGGGCATATGCGACTTTCAATGTAGGTAACCAGTTCTTGTCGCATGAAACCCTAAGGAGTCGACTGACAAAGCTAATACGAGAAATAGTCTGGATCGACCGAGTTGAATCATTCTACTGTCACCTGGAGAACTGCGAGTCCAGCGCAGACTTTTCGTCAGACCAGAACAGTACTTTCTACACGTGCCCGGATGTCGAATGCAGCTGTATCCCAGATCGCATGCTCTGTGGAGCTGACGGCTCCATTGATCTCACTGATTTCCTGAAGATAGAGATTCATGGTCCTGCTACCTTTAGCTGTCTACAGGAGAATGGAGGCATCAACAACTGCAAGTTCCGGGAACCGGCATTAGACAGCATGGTGAGGAGCATTTTCGGAGACGAAAGTATCTTGTTGGACTGTCGCGCTGGCGAATGTCTCTACCACACCGAAGTTCCGGGCTACGAACGACCTATCAAGAAGATCAATACGCCATTGATTGCAGGTATCATTGCCGGCTGCTCGTTGTTCCTCGTGGCTGTTATCTTGCTCACCTGGTATCTTTCTCACCGCAAATATAAATACGGTCCGATTCACCTGGATGACTCCGACGACGAAGCCTTGAAACTGATGACTGATCACAAGCCGGCGACTTTGTATTTTGAAAATGTCTGTTATGGGCTGAACGGGAAAACGATCCTGAACGATGTTAGGGGAATTGCGCATCCCGGAGAGATTACGGCCATCATGGGTGCATCGGGCGCTGGCAAGACGAGCTTCCTAGATATTCTTGCGCGCAAGAACAAGCGGGGGCAAACTTCAGGCAGCTTCTATGTCAACGGCGAGAAAGTCACCGATGCCGAGTTCAAGAGCGTGGTCGGGTTCGTCGACCAAGAGGATACCATGCTTCCGACTCTCACGGTACACGAGACGATTCTAACCAGCGCCCTCCTTCGTCTTCCGCGTGCTATGGGTCGTTCAGCTAAGGAGCAGAGGGTCTGGGAAGTCGAAAAGCAGCTCGGCATCTACCATATTCGGGACTCCTTGATCGGGTCTGAGGAAGGCAAAGGACGAGGCATCTCTGGTGGAGAGAAGAGACGTGTCGGCATCGCCTGTGAACTTGTCACGAGCCCCTCGATTCTTTTCCTCGACGAACCGACCAGCGGGCTCGACGCATATAACGCCTTCAATGTTATCGAGTGCCTTGTGACACTAGCCAAGACATATAAGCGAACAGTGATTTTCACCATTCACCAACCGCGGTCTAACATTGTCGCCTTGTTTGATAGGTTGCTTCTTCTTGCCGAGGGCAAGGCTGTGTTCTCTGGTCCTTTCTCCCAGTGCCAGGACTATTTTGACCAGATTGGCTACACATGCCCACCAGGCTTCAATATTGCGGACTACCTTGTCGACCTCACGATGCACGCTAGCTCCGCCGGCGCCTTTGATGACGGATCCATCGTCGTGAATGATGTGGCAAGCGTTGGTCCAAGCAGCACGAAAGCCGTCAAGTCGGTGGCAAGCATATCAGGGAATAGCACCGCAGAAGAAAGCTTGAACGAACCATCGACAAGCCGACCTAAGAACAAGCGGAAGGATTCGGTTAGAGCAAGGCAAGAGCGAGAACTATTCACTCGCCGGAAGAATACCGCAGATACGGCCACGTCTTCTGACGTCGAGGATGATGTTGGAGCGTATAAGTTACAGAAACAACCCGCCGGAGTCGCGCCGCCACAAATCGTTGTCGAAGACGTTCATGATCTTCCCCCTACTGCCCGCACCAATCTTGATGGCCTAGTTCAAGCTTACGCCGAATCCGACATTGCACGAACCATCCACGACGAGATCGAGCAGGTAGTGTCTGGCGCACGGATGGCAAACGGCCAGAACGGAGATGCAGCATCAGGCACGGCCTCGACTGGAGGCGCCATTGGCCGAGGGTATGCTCGTGTCGGCTATTTGCGACAATTCGTCATTCTGTCGGAACGAACCTGGAAGAACCTCTACCGCAATCCCCTCTTGATGTTGACTCATTATGCTATTGCGATAGTACTGGCTGTGCTCTCGGGCTATCTGTTTTACGGTCTTACTGACGATATTCCTGGGTTCCAAAATCGACTGGGATTATTCTTTTTCCTCCTCGCTCTGTTTGGCTTCAGCACTTTGACCAGCTTGAATGTGTTCGCCTCGGAACGTCTCCTGTTTGTCCGCGAAAGAGCAAATGGATATTACTCGCCCATCACGTACTTCGTTGCCAAGGTTCTCTTCGACATCATCCCTCTTAGGATCATTCCGCCCATTCTCATGGGAGCTATCATATATCCCATGACGGGTCTTATTCCGGATGCTGAGCATTTCTTCACTTTCATGCTTATTCTGGTTCTGTTCAACCTCGCCGCGGCGGCCATCTGTCTCTTCATCGGGATTGTGTGCAAGGACGGAGGGGTGGCGAACTTGATCGGAAGTTTGGTTATGTTGTTCTCTCTTTTGTTTGCCGGACTGCTACTGAATCACGACGCGATCCCCGACGCCGCTATGTGGTTACAGTCTCTGTCCATCTTCCATTACGGCTTTGAGGCGCTTATTGTTAACGAGGTTATCAAGTTGACGCTCGTGGACAAGAAGTACGGGCTCGATATCACGGTCCCCGGGGCGGCGATCTTGAGCTCGTTCGGGTTCGACAACGCGGCGAAATGGTGGGACGTCATTAATCTGGGCATTTTCGCCGCGGTCTTCGTGGTATTGGCCTACGGTGCCATGCATTTCCTGCTCATAGAGAAGAGATAGAAACGTAGTTCAGGATTATATTTGACGAAGCGCATGTAGGATTAGAGGAGAGAGAGGGCTATCAGCTTCTAGCATTTTGTCAGCTCAGTACACATTTTTTTTTCTGCGTCTTATCTACGTATGTACTGTAGCATTTCTCATGTCATTCTGCATAGCTCTCCCACATCATTGTATGAAAGAGGGATACTCGAGGAGGATGGGCATCAAGGGCTACTGGCGTTCAAGGATCAGATCAGTTACGTTAGGATCGAATCGACCGTTTCAGCATATAATTTAGAGACGATTGGTATATACATATAAGTACGTTTATTGAGGAATGTGCAATCTTATATAGGCTTGTGATTGTATTTGACGTGTGTCTTGAACTGTCGGCGTCGTCCCTGAACAGCGAAATGGTCGTGTATGTAGAGTCGAACAAACAGCCTCGCTACCTACTTCCGGACATCGGCCTGATCCATCTTGCCACCGGTAAGCTCCTCGGCGACCTCCTTCTGGCGCTTGAGGGTGCGGGTGTGCTCGGACTCGAGGTCCTTGACGAGCAGGCTGGAGGAGCGGGCGACGTCGCTGAGCATGTCGTTGACGTTGGTGGGCCTGCCCTCGAGGTCCCAGATGTTGCGCATGGGGAGCCCGATGGCGGACTTGCCCAGACGGTCCCAGTAGTCCGGGGCGAACAGGCGGTCGACCTCGGCCGCCAGCTCCGCCTCCTCGACGATGAACCCGCGCGCCTTCATGTACAGCTCCTGGATGGCGTCGCGGCGCGCCTCGGACCGCGACGCCGCTAGCGCCGCCGTGCGCGCCCGCCGCGCCTCCGCCGTCGCGAACCGCAGAGGGTCCGCCTGCACCGCCGTCTGCAGCGTCCCCGGGCTCACGCTCGCGCGCGTCAGGCGCTCGTCCTCGCGCTCGGGCGCCGTCGCCGCGGCGCGGTTCGCGGCGAGCGCCGCCGCCTGCGTCTCCGCGCGGAAGCGGTCGCGGCGCTGCTTGCGCTCCCAGAGGTCGCGCACCCCGGACCGCATGTTCGCGCGCCGCGAGGCCGCCATCGCGCGCTTCCAGGCCTGCGTGTCGGAGCGCGGGGCGGGTCGGTCGGGCGCGGGCTCGGGCGCCGAGCGCGCGAGGAAGTCTTCTGTGGTTTTGAGGTGCCCGTCGCGGGACTTGAAGACCTGGCGCGGGATCGGCAGGTGCCCCCGCTGCGGCTTCAGGTCGCGGAAGGCCTCCATCGATTGGTCCTGCGGCGGGTTCGGGATGTTGATGAAGTCGGGCGATTCGGGCGGGATCCGCTGTCGTGAGCCGGAGCCGGGGAGGAGGGGGGAGGTGGTGCTGGGGTTGGAGCTGGATCGGTGGGCTGCTGTTGTTGAGAAGAGGATTCGTGTGAGTGTTGGTGCTGCTGCTGTCGCTGTCGCTGCTGCTGCGGTGAGGGGGAGGAGAGACGGTCGGGGGAGTAAGGGCGGCATTTTGGGCTGTGGGTTGAGGGCCCGATTGGCACCTCTGGATGTAGACAGGTTCCTTTAGGTCAATTGAGGTCGTTGAATTCGTCACATGTAGGTAGGTGAGCTCGATGTCGTGAGTATAGAACTCGAGCTCTGGGCCTTGGAATCGACAGAAAAGTGTAAAGAAATTCGAGGCCAAGGATCCACATTTGGTTATGGCCTATCGTTGGAGCTTACATAAGGTCATGGAGACGGGTGAAGCTCGGCAAAATTGAAGTTCCAGCTGGTTGGGTTGGGAGCGGTCAAGATAGGCAGAATGCTGATTAGATAAGTAGCTTCAGGGACCTGCAGAAAAAAAAGTTCCATTGCTGGGACCCCACCAGCCACTTATTGAAGAAACACACCCAGATTACAGGAATACCTATATCCTCCTACCAAACCTCGAAAGCTCCCCAATTCGTGCGCAATGGGGACTGGTAAGAAGGAACGTAACCGGCTTACCCGCCAGGGTAAGACCGGTACCGGGATGGACAACATCCATGTCAAGGGCGAGAACTTCTACCGCTCCACCAAGAAGCTCAAGACCCTGAAGATGCGGAAGGAGGACGGCAAGCCTCAGCGGAACGCCGCCGGCAGGATCGTGCAGGCGGCCAAGTACCAGTCGAGGGACCTGCCGCCGGCGCGCGTGGAGCCGAACCGGAAGTGGTTCACCAACACGCGCGTCATCTCGCAGGACTCGCTCAAGGCCTTCCGCGACGCCATGGCCGAGAAGGCCAACGACCCGTACCAGGTGCTGCTGAAGTCGAACAAGCTGCCCATGAGCCTGATCCGGGACGGCGCCGATGATAATACGACGAACGGCATTAAGCAGCACAGGGCCAAGATGACCGTCGAGAGCTCCCCCTTCGCCGATACCTTCGGCCCCAAGTCCCAGCGCAAGCGCGTCAAGCTCGGCGTCAGCAGCCTGGTGGACTTGGCGGAGGACACGGAGAAGAGCATGGATGTGTACAAGGACCGGCTCGAGCAGGCGAAGTTGCTTAGTGGGAACTCGGGTGTTGATCTTGATGCGCCGGGTGACACAGCGCCTGCTGCCGAGGACGTTCTTAGTATGGCTGTTGAGCCTATCTTCAATAAGGGCCAGAGCAAGAGGATATGGAATGAACTTTATAAGGTTTTAGAGTATGTTTACACCTCTTCTGTAGTGACGTTAAATCTGGGAACAATTGCTAACCCTCAACAGTGCGTCGGATGTTGTTATACATGTGCTCGATGCTCGTGATCCTCTCGGTACCCGCTGCAGGAGCGTTGAGAAGTATCTCAGAGAGGAAGCACCTCATAAGCACCTAATCTTTGTCCTAAATAAAACCGATTTAGTACCCACAAGCGTTGCTGTAAGTCCTTCTCGTTGGTGACGTCTCCATTTCCTCCCCTATCCCAATGCTTTTGTCAGGATACTTCCGTAATATCTTTCCGGTGGGAGCCATCTGTTACAGCGTTGGGAGATCGAACATACAGCTTGCTGTTCCCACGTCTTCGGAGTGGGAGCTGACTCGGTCCCGTCTTGGGGCTCTGTCATAAGTTTGTCCGTGTTTCGCTTTTGAGTTGAGATCTGCCTCTGCCCTTCTACGGGTGGCCTATGGTAGTTTTCTTAGTAGTGATTCATACATCTCTATGACATAAAGTCATCTTTCATTCCAACATCGTAATAGAGTACTAACATTTTATGAAGGCTGCGTGGGTACGGCACTTATCTACCGACTATCCGACACTCGCCTTCCACTCAAGCATAACCAATCCCTTTGGAAAGGGCTCCCTAATACAACTACTCCGTCAATTCTCATCTTTACACTCAGACAGGAAACAGATTTCTGTCGGGTTAATAGGTTATCCCAACACCGGGAAATCATCAATTATTAACACACTGAGGAAGAAGAAGGTAGCCACAGTCGCCCCTATTCCTGGCGAAACGAAGGTCTGGCAATATGTCACGTTGATGAAGCGAATATACCTCATTGATTGCCCGGGGATCGTGCCTCCAAGCCAGCACGACACGCCTCAGGATATTTTACTCCGGGGCGTCGTACGGGTGGAAATGGTGGAGAATCCCGAACAGTACATCCCCGCCCTCCTGGAGAAAGTCAAGAAGCATCACATGGAGCGCACCTACGAATTGAAAGGATGGAACGATCACATGCACTTCCTAGAGCTACTCGCCCGGAAGGGCGGTCGCTTATTAAAAGCCGGTGAACCGGACGTAGATGGTGTCGCTAAGATGGTCCTGAACGACTTCATGCGGGGCAAGATCCCGTGGTTCACCCCAGCGCCCGTCGTCGAAGGCGGCGAAGAGAAAGCCATGGAAGGCCGCGAAGGCAGACTGGGCGAGATGAGGAAACGGAAGAGGGATGACCTGGAGAGCGTTCCCGATACGTCCGCGAGCGTACCGACCACAGCCCCCTCGGGCGACGAGCAGGCTGGGTCTGAAGACGAGGACGAGTTTGAGGGATTCGACAGTGATGATGATGATGATGATAGCGAGTCGTCGGCTTCGAATGATGAGGCTGGATCTGCCGGTGAGGCGGATGGAGACGAGGATGATATGATACCCTTGGAGGAGCTGAGCGACGTTGACGACGATGATGATTCGAGTGGAGGCGACGAGGAGGAAGAAGGATGAACCTGCTAATCTCGGAAGAGAGCGGGAATGAATGAAGGCGCCGTCCTTGAACTGGGATCCTTGGGCATTGATAATGTCTGGGCGAATATGTCGACAAGCGGAGGACATAAGATACATAGGCAGCTTCGCCGAACAAACCTTGCGAGTGGCGCGCTCTGGCGATTCTTCGAGAAGATGAGGGCATGCTATTTCGCTAAAAATAGCGTCGAAGGTTAAGCTCTATACAAGCACACTTTACCCTCGTCTAAGATGAAGGTACCAAACAGCTTCGTCATTCTACCGACATGCGCCTCCCGTTGGACTTGACCCAGCAGTGGCCTAAGGTTCTGCTCTTCAAGCCCCTTAGGAGCCCTTTCATCGGCCCGAGACTTCACCACAATGCCAAAGATATTCTGCCGAGTACCACTATATGCCTTTGCCGTCTGAATTATCATCACTCTCGTCAGACAGCTATGCGGATAGGGCTCTCTCGTGGTGTTGCTTGCTTAGCATAATCCTGGGCTACGACGTTCAGATGTCAACGCTCTAGATTATGAAGTTAGGAGTAGCGGTCAAAAGTGGCCGATATACTAGGATATATAGTGGTACAATCCTATTGAGACTAGTTATATCACTCTTATGCGCACGATCATCATGACTCTCAATTCCTGGTCATATTACTGTTAATTGATGTGAAGCAGTCCTACCTCAACACGAGTGATCATCAGGCTGGTTCAAGTCCGACTAGTCATTGGCTGTTATGCGCGAGTTGCTAATTCCTACCTGTAGTACTTGTTATAGCCCTATGTCTCCTTCCATCGGAGTTATATATGGCTTTATTCGGACTTCAAGTTAGCGCCTTCTGACCTCTATCCCCTTTTGAAGGAAGCCGGGTCCTACAGAGTTGCAAGCACGAGTCGATGGATAGGCTAACGATAGTCTCGTACGTTAAATTGAATCCCAACTCTCGACATTTCCTCTAATATATTCATGTCATGAACCGTCATCACCCGTCTCTTCGACTCTTGGACTCTTGGACTTTTTGGTGTCATCAATCCAACCTTCTTGGGGTCTATCTTGGACGTGTCTTGCATAGCATTGATTCTCTTCGTCTTTCTTTTAATCTCAGCCGAAAAAAAACCAATCACGGTGTCCTATTTTCTAGTCGAGATGTTATTAATTCTCCCACTCGTCTCCCTATGCTGGATATCGATCACGATTGCCAGAAATGTCTCCGTCCGTCGAGCCAACGCCGGCTGCGGTTTTCGCCTCTCGACCGAGGGAGGCTTCAATGGCGTCGTGGGCCAGTTGGCAGGTGGCCAAGTACGAGCCGGAAGTGACCTTTCGCCGTCCCTGCTCACTTGGTTCGGGGACGCCTTCGTGGACCAACAAGGGCGAGGCTGCTGGTGGACTCGTACGTCATATCGTGTCCTCCATCTAGGGTTGATTGACTGCAGGTGTTACATATTTGTTGGCCATTATTAACGTGCAGCTGTTAATTCCAGCCCCATCCACATGTCTCCAGTGCGACATGTACCAACAGCCAGACCACGGCTTCGGGATCGGCTGCGACGGCGGGATATCCTTCAACAGCCAGACGACCTTCTACGAATGCCAGACCGGCGACGGCGACCAAGTCAACATCTACCTCAAGCCTAGCGGCGCGAACTGCTCGACCATCACGCTCGTCGCCGACAGCTGTCGACCGCCCTGTGGCGGCACGAGCTCTCCTCCTCCACCCGGAAGTGCCATTACGCCATCCCCCACTCCCACCTCACCCGCCCCGTCGTCACAACCCGCAACCACGACACCACCGACCAGCAGCACAACAACCACCCCCACGACCTCGCCAGCCCCCACGTCCCCGAAGCCCGGCGAGTGCACCGTAGTCGTGGCCCAAGGCCCCTCGGAGATAATCCTGATCGACCGCGGCAACCCGGACGCCTCGTACGGCGCGAACGCCGCGATGGCGGTGCAGGTGACGCCGAACGCGACCTCTTTGTTCAACTTCAACCTCGCGGCCGCGGACTCCGGCAAAAAATGCGCGCTTGTCTTCCGCCTGCCACCGCCCAATGCGAACCCGACGCCGTACAACCTCACGGGCAGCGGGGTGGTGTCGTTCGCGCTGCTGAGCGGGCCGGGGAACGCGGGGACGACGTGGAACTCGGCGCCGGGCGTGGCAATGCCGCTCGAGGCCGCGGCGCTGGTGCCGGGGGTCGAGTTCCGGGTCCTGGAGTTCCCGTGTCCCGGGGCGAACGCGCCGGTCGCGTTTGCGATGATGGAGCCGTCGGGGGGCGATACGTGTTTGGAGTTCTTGCAGGACGGAGGGGGCGGGGAGGTCATGGGGTTGTATCTGGTGAAGTGTTGATGGGGTTGGGTTTGGGTTTGGGGAGCCCTAGGTATGTATACTTGGATGTCGGGTTGGGAAAATGCAGACAGGTCTAACTACTTACTGTTAAGGGTACTGGGGCTGGGAACAGGGGGAGGAGGGAGGCAAATGGGGCTGCTGCTATATGCCTATGTTTACGTGCACGCGAGATTTCGGACGGCTTCTTTTTGGACTGCGGATAGGTATCGATTTCCTATGCTCTTTATAGATAGGTAAACTTAAGGTAATGGAACGATCTTTATACAAGAACAAGAATAATGTAATGGTTTGGCGGCCTATTTGTTGCTATACCTGCTTTGGGGCATTCAGGGGAAGCTTGGAAGTGCAGTCTAGCAACACTATATAAATTCGACTAATGAAGGGTGGTAGCACTGATATATAGGGATTCTGATGAAATTGCTGGACTGGTAAGGATATTCAGGGATATAGATATAAATAGGAACCTCGACATTGATCATTGACCATTGATCATCGCTGAGAGGAAGGAAGCCACCATTGGTATCAAGCGACAAGGAAAACGTTACAACCTAGCCACTCATTCCAACCTCTTCTTACCCCCGCATTACTTACGTGAATGGGTTTGCTATGGCCAGATTGCTATGGCCAAATAAGTGCTTGGCAATCCATCCCTGCAACAGGAGGCTATTCAAGAATATATAGGACTCCAGGTCGCCGACCCTTAGATAGACTCTCTTTTAGCTAGCCAGCAATCATTATAAATAATATACCCTTCTACGCCTTCTATTATACAAAATCATGACCTGTAGGAACAGCTTTATTGCAGAAAATTACCCCTACCTATTAATACCTAGGCAAGCATCCATGAACAATGGGATACATGTTGCATATGTCATTGCTAAAGAAACCTGTGCAATGGCTGTAATTAAATCACGGTCATTTTTAGTTACTTGGGCACCATTTGATTACTTTCTTATTTGACCTATTGTTGCGAATGAAAAGTGAATGGGAAGTCACTGTTATGTGGACCTGGGTGTTGTATTCCAAAAATAAGGCATTCACTAAATCTAACAATCATTCAATGACTGTTTTGTCGCTACGAAGTTATTTATATAATTCCCCAGAACCCCCACTACTGCTTTTCTTTCTAACTTGTCATCGATCAAGCTTATTAGTGACTAGATCTGTCGACAATTACACAACATCAACCGCCTGGGTCTCCTACTATTTCGCTGATTTCACACGTCCTTGCTCTACCTAGAGACTAGACGACCGCATCGTACCGAGTCAAAATAGTTAACCATGGCGTCCCCGGACCACATTGAACGCCTTCCAGTAGAACTTCGTCAGATGCTTCTCAAGCGCCTCCCAGACATCAATTCACTGATTGCAACCATCCATGCTTCGCCATCGATGAGAGCGGCATTCTTCAGCCACGCGGGTCCTATCTGCTACGACATATTATCTCGGGAGATGGACAACAAAAACCTTCCGATCGCTGTGGCCCTGTATCATGCCCAGTCTGCAAATTGGACTACTAACGAAATTCAACTAAGCGAAGCTGAGCTCGGTAATAAGGTGGTGGCCTTTTGCAATAACCACTTACACAATCACCGGTCCGCCGTCATCGACCCTCGTACCATCACCCTTGAGATGGCTATCAGTATTTCAGGATTTCACCAACTCGCCCAAGACATTGCGGGTTCCTTGGCCGGGCAGTTATATTGGGGTGACAAATTCGGGTTCAACCTCAATCGGAGCGAGTGGCCTCCTAGTCTTGTTAAGTGTGTCTACATCCTTGAGTTAGTCAGGCTTGTTATGCCTATACATATCGAACCCGTGGGATGGCAGCCAACATGGTTTGCTCCCTTCTGGCGATGTTTCGCACCTTGGGAAGCCCGTGGAGTCCGGCTCTTTGAGAGATGTATGCTACGAACCATGGTTAAGAAGAGTACGTGAAGTTATACATGATGATTCACATTATATCTGGTTACTAATAACCTATAGGCCGCCATACCTGCAACATAGATCCATCATATTTGGGAGATTATCACGCATGGGTCATTGAACAAAGGGAATATTCGATCATGATGCGCTCTACAAGTCTTTCGTCGGCAATTATCCACCTTGGCATGAAAAGATTTCGCACTTATCTCGACTCTCCCACACTAACACAGGAGTTCGTGGACTCGACGCAACAGCTCAGCAAGCACGCGGAATTCCGTAAGAAGCGAAACCATATATTCGCCCGCGCAGACGAGGCGCAACACATATGGTATGGTCTCGGACGCGGAAGCAAAAGCGTGACAAAAGCGGCAGAACTTGCAAGGCAATACACCGGCGACGATACGGGCCCCCGCGACTTTTGGCTCTGGTCAGAGATTACCAATAGCCTAGGCGAAGATTCACGATTCCACGAGTTGAAGGAAAGCTGGGTGCGAACTCTTCGCTTCCTGATGGCGGGTAATCATCGTAAATACTGGTTATGGATGGCCCATGGGCCGGGTCCACATACAAGAGACCGGCACGTGTATCGGGAACTCTCGAGCTCGTGGTGCGATCTTGTGTTTCTAGAGACGGGTGATAATATTGATGAAGGTGACCTCTGCCGTCACGATCGTGAGGTCTGGCGTGCGGAGAAGCCACTCCCGGCGTTTGAAGAGCTGATTGAAGAAGCTGAGAGAGTGGCACTACTTGAAGGTTCCACAACGTAAGGCGGCCCGCTCTAGAGGCTGACGATATAGCCAGAGATAGGCGTGAATCACAGCCAGGATTAGGCCTCCTTAGCTTTCTTGATCTCGTTAAGCCCAGCAAGGTTGCTCAGGGTGAAATCAAAGTCGAGGCTTGGTCGGAGGAAGAATATAGCTGGAGATAAGTTTTTGAGGGGATAGGGTACATGTATTAGTAGATCTCCGAATGGATGAACGGTGGCTCAGCTCGGGAAAAGATACCTTCAATCAAAAAGAATATTTGATCTGGGAAGTGATCTCTGGTGCAAGTTCATGAATGCACTTTTTGGAGGAGAATATATATACTTGATTTTATGCATTATATCTTTGGTTGTGTGAGCCTAAATGTCGGAACAAAAACTCTAACGGTATGACAATTGTAAGATTGGCCTTGAGTTTACTGCTGATAATACGGTGGCAAAGGGGAACTTCGTACTTCAGCAAATCAACTTCATATGTTTACCTACTATACTGCTATTCCGATACCCTACAGTGCCAACTACAACAGAAGCCCTGAATATATACCATAGACTCCATGTATGTCATGTAGGTCAAAGCCCAGCGATACAACACATCTACCTGCAAGTCTCTTAGCAGTCATTCGAGAAGACTATGAGTGGCCATTGTGCAACTAGGAACGCTTTCTAATATTGGATGCATAGGTTTTATCTTGCAAACCATTGGGAAATCACGACAGAGTCTTCTTCCTTGGTCCCAAGAGCGCTCTTGATCAGCAGAAGTTTCACAGCTTTAAAGTTTGTAAATATATAACACGTTACTATTATTCTGACGGCTGTCACTATAAAAGAAGCCTGCTACCTACTAATAGCATCTTAAAAGTTGCAAGATATCGTGTGAAACAGTAAATCAGCTATACATCATGGGTAGGTAAAGACCGAATAGTTCATTGCTAAGAGCCATAGAAATAAGTCAGGATACCGAGTCCCCACCATATATACTAGAAAATAGTATATACAAGAACTTTAGGAAACGCCGAATCGAAGACCGTAAGCTGACCCAATATACCCAGATAGCCATAAAGTCCCTTTCTCCAAATACACCGATGTGGGAAACTAACGATCGGACGAATTGAACCAATATAAACCTTCCCTCCATATTTACAGCTTCTACAAGTTAGCAAGTACCCCTGTGAAGAAATATTGGGGTTGCTGTTATAGCAATAACTTACATGTCCCTAATATATACAAGAAGCAAGCCCCTGCTCAGTTTACGGGGCAGAAGTTGCCGCTGCCCTCCTGGACGCAGTTGCGAAGGTAGTGGGTGACACCACCGCCTCTTTCGCCGCCGCCGCCGCCGCACCGCTACCAGTCAAGGAGCCGTAGACGGCGTCAAGAAATCCGGTGTTCTCGTAGAGCTGGGACATATCCCACATCATGAGCCCGCCGAAGCTGTTGAACTGCTTGACGTACTCAATGATGGGCGCGAGCGCGTCGGCGGTCTGGTAGCCGGCGCCGCCGCCCGTGTTGGCGGGGACGCCGAGCAGGACCTTGACGTCCTTGTTCTTGCTGGTCTGCGACGCCCACGTGTCCCAGGTCTCGAAGTTGAAGTTGTTCTGCGTGTCGGACCCCGCCACGTACGACTGCACCCCGCAGTAGTTGTTGTAGAACTGCACCTGGATGAAGTCGAACGCGATCGCGCCGTTGAGCATGTCGTTCATCGCCGCGTCCGGGTACGGGCACTGCGGCGCCGCGGACAGGTAGTACGTCTTGCTCGTGTCGGCGTCCATGAGCTCGCGCAGACGGGACGCGAACGGTGCGAAGTTTGATGTTGTCGACTCGAAGTCGAAGTCGAAGCCGTCTACCACTGCCTTCCCGAATGGTCGGTTCTCAGTGGTTGTGTCTGAGCCGAAGAGGCTCCATACGGACTCGGCGCCGCTCACGGCCGATGCCTCATCTGTGAACCCGCCTTCGGTGTAGGTAGCTCCTCCGATTGAGAGAAGGATTGTCTTGCCCTTAGATTGGCAAGCCTGAATGTCCTCCCTAGGTTAGGTTAGTTAGGTGTGGCAATGGGTAATTGCGAGAGTGGTCACACTGACTCTAGTTGAGGGCAGTTCAGGAGCTCTGTCCCTTCATATGTCGTACAGTTGTCTCCGGCATTAGCGAAGTTTGTGATAGGTGTCTTGATTCCATTCAAGAATGCTAATGGAATGATCTAACAAGACTCATAATTAGTGATCATAAACTTCATGTGGTCTAGTCCCAAATGCTTACATTGAATTCATCGTCTGTGTCATAGTATCAGTATACAGGAACGCACGGGAATGGGGTAGTAGAGCTCACTGTCACAATAGTCAACTAGTCGGGTCTGTGAGTCTTTTTGACCAAATGAGTTCTGGCCTGTTACGCATGTATCATTAGTATGTGTTCTAGCGTTGCATGTTTGTTGGCTGGTGTAGCTATACCCCAATACACAGCAATGTTGCTTGATGAGCTGGCATCGAAGCCGGCGAGAACATGTGGAGCGAATGCAAAGAGACTGGCAACCGATGCCAGGCTAGATTTGAAAGAAGTCATGTTCAATATGTGGTTCTAGCTACCGATCTAAAGAGGGCTGATGATGCAAGAAACTGTCTAGATTGCTGGAGACTGTAGATATCTATATATCTAGACTAGCTCATCCCTTATTCTCGCGTGGACTTCCCATGTCTTCCCTAACGTTACCAGCCCATGATCATTGACTTACCATGAGATGACCGCTTGCAACCACCCCTATGATGCGCTGTCGTTGTATTCAAGGTTTCTTGTGAACTTCCTCATGGGTAACCTAAGTAATCTTGGGACTATCATCTGCATTGGTAGTGGGTCAGGTAGAAACAGAGCCCTGGTGCCATCTATGGTGTGTACACTGCAACGACTACACCTATGGAAGCAGGTGATCTAGCCCTACTTGCCTCTGAAACCACGCGCTCTGTGTAGGTGTCGCCGATGACCCTTACTTCATGAGAGATCTGCAAGGGAAACAACGAGATTGCGTTTCTCAGGAGATTTTGCTATTGGATAAAGGCAAGCTTATCCCAGAGAATGTCAGTACCTCGGTTGAAGAAACAATGATAAAGCTGAGCTTCCATGTTCGTCTATAGTAATAGATTGCATGGTAGGACCGCCGAGTAGCCCCGAGCTTTATTCAGGTCTGTGCCGCACCGATCCGTCAATGTCGGGAATGGTGCGGCTCTGTTGGCACTTCTGTAAGACACCTAAGTGTCACAATGGACGTTGTTTTATTCGTGCCAATTCCTCCTATATCACAGCGGGAATAAGCCCGGCCGGATAGCCCTTTAAAGATAGTGTTCTCTCCACAGATTTCATGGGGGTCGTACGCACGTAGGCCCTGACATACACAGCTTCCCCTTTGGGATTAGGTGTCACGATCCGGACGAATCGCAGCATCCGCATCGCGGCGTGCCATGCAAGTGCTTAAAGGAATATGAACAGGGCTACTGCGCGTCATTGCAACGCTGATGTGCCCCGTTGACAAAATTCCTGGTAATAGATCCAGACCGGCAGGACAGATCAGATGAACGGAGGACCAAAGCTTACATGCAGGACATGCAGGACATGCAACCATCCCCCCTGATTACAGGCTCACTGCTTCTAAAATAGATAACCTTTATAGTAGTAGTCTGATAACCTTTGCTTCCAAATATGCTAGTGGGGTTCCCGTTCGCCAACCCCGGCTGCCGCTCCCAGAGATAAAGTATAAGAACTGGCGGGGGTCGCGGATCGAAACATTGCAACGTTACCAAGACGACGCAGAGCTTAAGATCACCTCTGGTGAGGCAGACTGCTTGTCACCTTTGTCTAGTAATGGTAAGCGAGAGTGCCAAGAGGGAAAAGGAGGGATTATGAGACCTGCATGGAAGGTTGAGTGCAAGACACTCACGCAATCATGCGCATACCTCTCCCCGCGAGGGTACCTTAGTAGAATTAGGTATAGCCGATGGTCAGATGAAGTTCTCAGAGACACATATTATGAGCAGCTGGAAATATCGAGACTCGCCTGCTGGAAGTTGTCCAGATGGACTTTGGAGAGTCGGGATGTTTCCAATCCCGACTCCGCGGAACTTGTTTCACCACTCACGAGGAATGATTTGGAATCATCAAGGATGCTCTGTGTTTCTTGCATATCGACAAGCACAAGAATGATTCAGTAGGGCAACATCCGAGACTCCAGCTGGGAATGACCAAGCCACAAACCCAGCTCAAGGTATTTAAACAGACATGATTGCTTTACATAATAGTTAAGGACAAAGCATGTCTTTTCGGACCTGGATTGCTTCTTTTCAGTAACTATACTGTTGAGAAGAAGGTATTGTAATTGCGAAATGCTCAGGTACTATTGCTGCTTCTCGACATATAGATAGGGTTTGTCTTACTTACGGGAAGAGAGAGCATCCTGCCCCCTTGTACTTGAAAAAGAAATACCTTCAAGCTAGCATCATGAGTAGTGATGACAGTTAGTCTTGTCTTCGTCAAGACAGTTTCATCATATGTCTTCCAACACAAAAGCAAGAATTCAGGATCAGAATCAGACCATTGCCAGAAGCAGAAAATATACGCTGCCAATAACGGGACCTCGATTAATACATCAAGACTAGACCTGAGTCATGCATCCCGCCGCCAATCTAGAATATAAGCAGCTGCCTGCATGACATCCGCAACGCCTCGTGGCGCCTCCGGAAGAAGCCCGCCCTACCTAATCCGCCCAAACGCACAACACAGACAAACGCTCACACCACCACGCACGACCTGAAAACCCCCACGTCGCGGCCGAAAGCAGCAATTCCACTCACTTTACTCCCGCCAGACCAGGATACCCTTGGCATACAGACCCGACACGACCCCGGTCCTGCGTGCCGCGTCGAACGCGGCCGTGCAGCTGGTCGGGAACTCGACGTCCGCGTACAGGTGCTCGACGCCGCGGCCCTCGGCCCACCGCGACACCCACGAGCCGGCGCGGTACGTGGTGGCGCAGCGCTCGCGCGTCGAGGCGTCCGCGGCTGCTGCCGCCGCCAGCGCCGCGGGGTCGTTGCAGATGTGGCGCGAGCGCGCGAACGTGCCCAGCGCCACCGGGTTCGGGTGCCCGGCCGCGTACAGCACTCCGTCGCTCGCGAGCTTGAGGTTGTCCACCAGGAAGGGGAGCTCGATCTCGCTGGCGTAGGAGAACGTCGGCGGGGCTTTCGTGTCGCTGGTGTTGATGGGCCGGCTGACGTTGTACAGGTAGATTGAGGCGCTTGTGGTCGAGGCCACTGCCACCGTGGTCGAGTTCAGGATCGCGATGCCGTTTGCGAAGGGGAGGCGCGCTACCACGCTGGCTGAGATGGTACCTGCGCCAGAACTCTTGGGGTTGTCTAGGAGCGATGAGAAATCTACATGTACCACCGATCCGAACGGGAGGCGGAGGTAGGTCTCCGCGGTCGCGAGGGCGCGGTGTTTGCGGATGGAGAAGTAGTGGTCGTTCGTGACATACAGCTCGTGGTCATTGATGATGGCGATCGAGTTCGGTGCGTGCAGCAGGGGATGCTGGATCGAACCCAAATGCTTTGCTGTGAATGAGACCAGGTCTAGCTTGAACATCTCCACTGCCATCTGCCCTTCGCGGTGGTTCACAATGAAGAAGGTAGAGGTTTCTTCATTGTAAGCTGAGCCCAACGAGTGGAAGTCCTCTCCATGCTCATAATCAATGAGTTCGAAGCGCTTGAGAGCCTTGGAGTCCGGTGCTGTGGCATCTTTGTAGTCATATGCGTATAGTTCAGCACCTGAGTTGTTGCCAGGCAAGAAGATACCCTGTCTAGAATTAGGATATATCGGAAAGATGGGATGATGATCCGTTGTATGACATTGGAGTTTTTTTGTTTAGGGTAATTGCTTTTCACCGTTCAAGCGGTGAGGAAACAAGGGCTAGGTAGAAAGGGAGGCATAATTACCATCACAGTATTCCATCTCTCACGTCCAGCATCACAGCTGAAGATGGCAAGGCCTTCTGACTCAATAAGCAGTGCATCCTCGCAGCTGCGAATCGTGTCTGTAAACTTTATCTCGTGTGACTTGAAGTTGTTAATCCTGGCCATCCGATCCGGAGCATTATTATGCAACAAAGACCATATGCTGCGGTAGTGCTCAAAGACCTTTGGCGCCATAGTAGCTACAGCCAAGATGGCCTGGCGCGATCGCCCGAATTAGTTGTAAATCCATACATATGTGTCCATGAAGTTGGGATAAACATACCAAGGCTATCTTCAGTGCCGTGTTCGCCATTTTTGCGCTTTGGCAGGTGGTTACCGGCGATAGGCAGCGACCTTAGTACTTGGTAGTGTGAACACTGGTACAATTATCGTGGCTTTGTTTGAACCTTGGAAAGACCAGTCTAGAATGCACGTGCGGTGAGTAGAGTAAGTAAGCACTACACTACTGCAATGCAGGCATCTGTATCCTACCATAAGTAAGGTAGTATTTCTTTTTACGCTACCTAGGTATGCCAAGATTGGTGGAGCATATAAAACGTTCCTATTATATCTCTGTCTTGTACGGAGTACAAATGACTGCATTTATAGAAATATAACTCAACCATTGTACTACCTATGAATGTGGTCTAGAAGACTGACACAGAGTGGATATATAATGCTATCGTGACCATTACTATTCGTCATTTGACTTATGAGGCTGAGCTCGCTAGACATTGATTCACCCTTTGTGGATGACTTGCTTGCTAGGTATAATGGTGACTCGCTAGACTATGAATCGTTATTTGTCCCCTGGTTGATTGCTGGGATTTCGTACGAAAGAAAGTTCCGATGGACAGGATGACAGGGAGCAGGATTCTAACAATACAATCACTTGGACAACGCACAGATAGGGAATTTTGATGAGTGAAGTTTATTCAGATGGCCTATCAAGACCCTAGCCCCGTCAAAGAGAACATCCTGCTGCAAGGAGTCTCAAAATACCTGCAGTTCCTACTGCATCGCAAACCCTGCAAAGGGGTAAACCCTGTGGCAGAACCCTCTGGAGAACAAAGAGTCAATACTCTATGAAGCTACCATATGGCAAACCTCCTGTACCGCAAGAATCTCTTCGTATAATCCACACCACAGTCCAGCGGATGCTGCTATAAGACGATTGGCTCCAACGAGTAGGCCAAGTCTATCCGTATATACCGAATCTACCAAGGTGACGTCGGAAAAAGCCCAAGAGGCCGTTCAGGCCGACGTGATATCACCAAAGGTGAGAAGTCTTGCTAGAAATTACACAAGCCAAGGACTAGGTCCATGGTTGCACAAAGTCTGGAAGATGGTTTGTTGCGAAAGGGAAAGGACGGGGGAGAAAACAGTGAGAAGAGTGGCGACGAAGAAAAGTGATGACGATGTAAAGGGAAAGGGAACAGAAAACGACTCAGACAAGAGCAGAATCGGTGTCAAAGCCCACGTCTCGGATGCCTAGAGGCAAAATTATAGGGCGGCAGACGATCCCGCGAATTCAGAAATCGGAAATATATAGGCCGAACAAGTCGAAGAATGAATCAAGTATAGGAAATCTCGGCGGCGGTTGTCCTCGGAAGATCTTGGTAGGCAGTCTGTTAGTTTTGGACCGATCACTAATACTATGGGCCCATACCCTTATGTGTAGGTAGTTACCAGCAAACATGCAGTAACAGGAACAAGGACCTTAGGAGGACGAATGAGACACGGCGGTCAGCAACCGAAGAGGCCGTAAGGAAGGACAGCTGGCAAGGATCACTATAAGGTCAGGTATGTTAGCTTCGTCGTGGATTACGGAATTGAGGCCTCAAACCTTCCAAGGAACATAGTCACTCATGTCCACAGCGCCCATGATTGTAGGGTCGACGACACGGTCATCGGGTGTCCACCAAGCCGGGAATCCTCGGGCATTTTTATACACTGCGATACCTTCATGACTTATATTCGTTCCATTAAGAGTAAAGCCAACCAGCCAGTGACCATCAATTATAAAAGGTCCATTCTCGATACCCCTTCTGAGCAGGTCAAAGCTATAGGCTAGCTGCACCCAGCGCTTTCTGGCTTCATACTTGGCGTCAGGGCGTAGCATGAGCCCCTTGAACATTCGGCAGAACGCCCGGTCTGCTTCGTGCTCGCAAGGGTCGGTCTCGGGATCCCATAGTTGGTCTGCCGAGGCACCGGTCTGAAAACCACCGCGAATTGGCGCGCATTGGTCGGGTATGGGATAGTATGAGTTCATGAACTCGGCGGCGTATTGAGCGCTCCATCCATAAGGGAAATAGCCAGGCCTTACAGAAGGCCGGTCGTACTGGTACTCGTCGTTCTGAGAATTGGTGTTTGCAGCCTGAAGATTCCCACCAGTGGCCAATCCGTTCTGTCCGGCAGCAGGAGGCATAGCGCGAGGATACTGGAGAGGCGAGGAATTAGTCTGCATAGATGTAGGAAGATCGTAGTTCATCATGCCCGAAGCCAAACTTCCGTTGTTGCCACGCGGAGGCAGGCCGTGTTGGATTGTGTTCAGAGAGAACGGGTTAGGATCATTGTTCGGGAAGGACGAGTTAAGACCATTGTTCGGGAGGGACGAGTTAAGACCATTGTTCTGAAAGGACGAGTTGAGGCCATTGTTCTGAAAGGACGAGTTGAGGCTATTGTTCTGAAAGGACGAGTTGAGGCTATTGTTTAGATAGGACGGGCCAAGACCGTAGGCAGAACTATACTCCATCGGGCCCGGCTCCGGGCCCGGGACCTGGCGGGGCATACTAGGTACAAAACCATATGAGACGCTGGCATCTTGGCCAGTTGGTGCAGTCACTCCGCCATTCTAGGACGAATAGAAAGTACCAAGTTGCGAAGTTCTCATGCCTGAAGCGCCATAGTTGCTGCCATAATTATCGCCATAGTTACCGGCATAGTTACTGCCAAGGTTACTGCCAAAGTTACCTCCATAGTTACCGCCATAGTTGCCATTATAGTTGCTGCCATGATTGCTGCCAAAGTTGCCGCCAGAGCTGCCGCCAGAGCTGCCGCCATAATTGCCGCCAAAGTTGCTGTCAGAGTTGCCGCCGTAGTTGCTGCTAAAGTTACTGCCAAAGTTGCTGCCAGAGTTGCTGCCATCTAGGTAGTTGCTGCCATAATTGCCGCCAAAGTTACCGCCAGAGTTGCCGCCAGAGTTGCTGCTAAAAACGGAGTACATGTCAACAGCCGGGGCAGTTTGGGTGGCGGCGGCAGTGCTGAAGCTGGGAAAGGCCCGACCCGAGAGTCTGCCAATGGCAGGTACAGCTGCAGGTGCGAACTGACTTGCCAACTCGCTTCTTCTGTTGCGACGAGCTTCCATAGATGCACCGATCGTCTGCATCTTTCGCTGTCCACCGCTCCCGCCATGGTGAGGACCTTCCTTTCTCTTGCCGAGAGCTGTTGCAGACATAGAGGCTTCACCTCGCTCGCCTGCAGCGCTGGGCGGGTATGGGAATGACGAGGAGAGGAATGAACTGGGGGATGTGTCGGGGGCAGCGGCACTTGTGGCTGCTGCGGCGCCGACCGGTAGACCATGGTTCAGGGCAGGGTAGGTGTAGAAAGGATCTTCTTGACCAGCTGTGACATTCATACCAGTGTTGCTGCTGGTGAAAGCGGAGTGAGAAGCCGATGAGACTGGTGGGCCACCGTAAATCTCACCACCAAACGCCGCATCGCCAAGAGGCGGGGTGGGAGGCAGGTCCAGAGGCAGGTTGGGGTTCGGATCATATTGTTGCTCAAAGTCAGGACCACCAAGAGGCTCATTACCAAGGGCTTCATTGAAGCCGAACTGGTAGTTAGGGTCAAAATCATTCGCACCCTCAAAAGGCTGAAATGCGTCAGCAGGCTTTGAATCGCCAGCCATTGCGACCGCGCCATTCTCATCCTCGCCCTCGGCGTTCGGATCCTGGATGCCCATCGTGTTGTCCTTGTTGCGATCTTCCTCGTCGGGGCTCAGGTAGTCGTCAACAGGGTGGTGATTGTCAGAATAGTCAACTTTGGGACCCTCGGGTCCTTCGAGAAGACTTCTCGATCGAGTAGAAACCATCGTGGAATGAGTGGATGCGCCTGAAGTGTATGCAACTGAAGGGTATGCGACTGAGGAAAGGTGAGAAGGGTATGTGGCTGCTGGAGAAAGGTGGGAAGGGAATGTAGCCACTGAAGAAGTTGGTTGTGGAAGTGTGGATGAATAGGTTTGGTGGCAGGTCACGAAGCCTTCAATTTGGCTGGAAGGATTTGGACCGGGCACTTGGGTAACTGGTAGCTTGCTGGGGGCGTGGGTCCGTTAGTTGAAGCAGGCGGAAGAGAAGTGAATGCAAAGGAATTGGAACTCGTCGAGATGTCGACTAAGCGAGATTGGAACTCGCCGAGATGTCGACGAGGAGAGAGTAGGTAAAGACATCTATGAAGCGGCGATGTTGAGGGACTGGTTGTTGGAAAGGGGGGAAACTGACCGGCTTGAGTCCTCAGCTGTGGTAGAGACGTGAGAAGTAGTTTCAGAGGGTGCTTGTAATACTGGAGCCTCTAGGTTTTGCTGAGTAGGCATCGTCTCGTCTGCATAACCCCAACTCTCCCAGTACGCTAATACAGCTTCAGGCGGGTGGTAATCATCTGTTGGGGAGCCTCCTGGAACGGATCTGGCCGGAGGAAGACACAGCAAGTGTAGCCATTCCTGTGGATTGTCACACCTAATACGAGGGCAAAGAGGTAAGTAACGAAGGTGTGTAGCGGTCTCTATGAATTGCCCAATTCTATGGAGCCGTAGGGATTCTGGGTCCAAGTTCTTCGCCGGAGGGTTCTCCTGGCTATCATCCGGGACGATGAGATGGAGCCAGTCTTGAACACTCCCAGGCTGAGCATTAGTCGACGTAGGCAAGACCCCATTGCTCTCCCACAAATCTATGAGGTCTTGGATGTACTGCTGCTTGATTATCTTGGGGTCGATTCCCTCCTGTGGAAATCTGATAGGATCCAGGCTTTCGAATGCTGGATGGCCCGGTGCTGGCTGACGCTCTGGTGAATCCTGTAACGCCATGGTGATCGCATTAGACTCGCAGGCCTTCAGTATTACAGGAGCTGGATAGAAACCAGGACTCAAAAAGAATGCCGCGTTTTCTTTGGTTCGAGGGAACTGTTTTGTGGATGGTTGAAGATACAGTCTTGGTGATGTTGTATTTGAAAAAGAAATCTAGCTATCACGCCGACATTATAAAAAAGTCATGCATACACCTGGGGAACCCGCTCCCCTGGGGATCTGCGCCCTCCGGGACCTGCAGCACTGTCCAGGTATTGTCAAGACAGTTTATCGATAAAAGTCATAATATATGTGACGCTATTAGGCAGTTGTGTGGACTTTAATGGTGGTCTCCTCCCATGGCTTCTATTATACTTGCTCTTAGTCTTGTCTTGGTAAATGTGCCATGCGATTCATACAACCCATGCGGGCTGTTCCCGTCGACAAACTTCTTGTTAACACAAGAAAGGGTCTAAAGCTAATCCCTTAAGAATATTCTTTATTACGAAGGACTCAGACACTGGTTTATCATGATTTACACTGCTAAGTTCACAAAGGTGAGCCCCCCGTGACGGTATAAAGTAACGCATTAGGATTTATCGGTGCCCTTCAAACATGGAAGGAGGAGACCTTAGAAATTTTCGTCGTAGATATTATGTCTGATCATTGGGATAATTTACTTGAGTCAAAATTCAAATGCCTCCTAGATTAATCCTAGCACTTAAGGCTAGCATGTTCTGTCATAATTCCCCTATTTGCATCAGGGGCTAGTATAGTGGCATTAATTTGTATGGGGGCGGTATATTTCAAGAATGTTACTTGTCATGAGATAAATGTATAAGGTAGCAAGACAACACAGTTGTTGCACGAAGATCTAACTAAATGGTTGTTCGTCGAACAACCTTTATATACATGAACCTAACAAAGAACCCTGACATTACCTCAGCACTGAGGGCCCCTAGTTCAAGAGCTATCCGGCCCTGGACATAGTCACGGACAGAGGACGATAAATTAACACTTTTCCATATTCCATGAATTCTAATAATTAATGTAATAGACCCAGTCGATATTTTTTTATAGCACTAGGTTTAAAGACGGATATAAGCAAACGCCATGAAATACATAGGCTATAAGACTCGCGTAGAATTTATACTTCTTTTTATATAGGGAGCAGCCAAGTATCCAGTCGTTAGCAATGATCTCTTCTAGATTGTAGGCAGGACTTGGGATCTCCTTATGTATACAACTGTCTGATGTGTTCTGAAACTGCGAGCAAGCCTCTATCTTCTCTCGCAAAAAGAGAACAGCCACATCTCGGTATGTAGATACCACCAGTGAAATGATCTACCACACTTGGGCTTCCCGGACTACCTGTAGGGCTAAGCACTTGTTTAATACTACAATATTGTCTATTAGATAGGGTCGCTGGTATCACCTTACACTGGTGGCTATATAAAATGGGCGAGGCCCTACTTATGCTCTAGGGATGGTACTTCCCTAATAGTAATTATTATGACACCCAAAATCCATGTATATTTCAAAATTGTCAATGTCTATATGCAGTAGAAGACCAGAATCGAGACTCAGGTTATTAATGCTAAACGCTGGGCATAATTAATGCGGTAGCCATTGCAGTAAGAGGTATGGGGGATGCCAGCTATAAATCGTTCCTTGTTTAGAGCTTTGTCCAGAGGTCTTCTGTATGTGGTCAAATCTGAGCGGGCTATTGGAAGCTTTTGATAGACTAGTATAACTTCTATATTTTGGAGGTGTGAGCTAAGAAGTCATATATGCAATCGCTTACGCGAATAAGCATATTACTCCGCATGGTTACCGGGAAGCCTGAAGATATTTATGGTGGTAGTCAGGTTGAGTTTCGATGGTACGAGAGCTGTGCCATTACATCTTATTCTATTGTGCTTTCGTGTCAATACTTGGATAAATGAAACTCTGGGGGATGCTGTTCTTATTGCTGTGCAGAACAAAATGCCATCCCGGGCTCGTGTAGCTTGCCTAAGTACATCTTTGGAATGTATGCTTTTTACGTAAGAAACAGCGGAGTGGGATCCTGCTGTATCTAAAAGAGGAGAAAGTGCCGTTAAGATAATTCGGCTTAATGGATTAGAATATCAGGTGGTATAAAACGCACAGCATTACCAGCTCGTCCCAAGATCTGAACGGCCGCGGCAAGACATTTATTTCCGCAGTTCAGTTCCGTTCTAGTACACAGTACGGAGTAGTAATGGGGATATAAATATCTGAAAACAGAATCACCAATGCTAGTACTGGTTATGGGAAACGTAAGTAATCTAAATTGGATACCATGTCTCAGTTGAAAGCTATTTGATTGCTGTAAACCGTTTTCGGTGGTGCTACAATGGCTTTATCGTTTAGCCTCGGCCAATATTGATGACAAAGGTTATTTGAGAGCCACAGCAAGTATAACGACTACTACTGAACTACTTGTATACCATATACTGATCTTATGAATACAGAATACCACTATACGGAATACTAGATCACCCAAACGAGCCATGCCGTGAGCGCTTATCCGTAGAGATAGCTAAGGGAATTTAATATGAACTAGTAGTATCATGTAGTACGAGACTAAAGATCTCCAACTTCTATTGCCTGCGGTGTTAGGTGGCGAGAAAATGCCATATGATTAGTCGTGAGAGTGCGCTACGTTTGCAAATGTCAGAGTACCCAGGATCTACACAGTAGTATGATTTATTTCCCATCTAGCCACCAGGGGCAAGCTCTCCCTTTCCATAGGATGTCTACCTATATTCGGCAGGAAAGGCTTTTGAAGCTCGTCGTAGAGCTACCGGCATTGTTGGTTTTCCTTTGGTGATGTCTGGTATGAATGGGATTGGAATATAGTGGTCTACCGGATTGGCTATTAAAAAATATGCCTACCGCCTCGTAATGGTGCGGTGTTCGCGTTCCCGTGTTCGTGGACAGGCGCCAATAGGTCGGTCATTGAGGGCAAGCGGTATTCGGTGGGCGAGAACGGGAACGGTAGCGGTAGCGGAAGCGGCAACGGGAACAGCGGGGAATCTGCAGGTAGATGCTAACATCAGGTTACGGGTGGCGTACCTAGAATGGCGGGACATTACTGCGGAGGGTACCGAGAATGCCACGTAGCATCAGGATTGATACGGACCAGAGTGTCAGGGCTACAAACCATGGCTGGATCTTGTATGGTAGGATGGTAGGATGGTGTTGGATGCGGCGATGATGCTTGAGAGGGGTCAACGTAGGTAGATAAGTACGGCGATTACAGGACATAGACTGCACGTTAGAACTGTGATATATCTTTTCCCTACCTATTATACGCATTCGGCCATGTCATCTAATGGGCGTTCTCAATTCTAGGAATATGAGTGTTCGTATTACATCAAAGGACAATTATATCATGAATATCTCAACCTGACAGGATAATAGCAATCCTGGTGAAGCCCATGGGTAACTGTTGGGTATGATGATATCCAGGGTTTGAAGGCCTTGAAGCCACTGCCACTAGAAACACGGATAACAAGTACCTACATAATGAACCAAGGGATGTAAGCCTTCAATCGTACTATAAGGGCAGGTATTACATGTATGGACTTGACATTATCCCCGGCAGATTAAGAAGCATTTTCTTGCAAGTAAGCAAAGCTCAGACTAATTGATATTTAACCCCAACTCAGGAAGAATGACGATCACTAATGCAGTACATGTAGTCCCTCCAGTCTGGCTCCCGATCCCTATCCCAACCGTTTCCCTCATGCAAGCAAGTAAAATCACCACAACTCCAATGCTCAGAAACTCAGTACACGGTAACGGCACTCACGTAGCCATTCTTCAGCACCTCGAAGACCAACCCCGGAAATCCGTACAGCGTGGTGGTCGAGTCCTCGCTGCCATCGAACTTCTTCGCGGCAACGCCACCGCTGCTGTCCTCCCAGCCTCCTAGGAACTCGCAGCTGCTTCCTGGGCTGTTACCCCATCCCCTGTTTAAGACCATGCCTCTTTGGCGTTTCTTCGCGTCGTCTTCGGATAGATACGTGCTCTTCCATTCCTCCCTCAGTCGTTCTTCGATAGCGTCGAAGGGGGTCTCGGAATTGATGACGTCGTCCGCCCTGTCGGTTGCGAGATACTCGATCTCCCAACGACTGCGGCGGTGCCGGTTGAATGGGTATGAGCCGGGCACATTTGCGTGTAAGACGAGCTTGGTAGCCACCAGTCGATCCGGTGAGTTGTTCTTGAAGGCTTTCTCACCGGGAACCTGCTTGTCCTTGAGTGCGGCCACTTGCGATGGCGGTGTACGGGACGCAGGTTGGGGAGGCGACACTAAGACATCGAATCCTAGATAGAAGTAGTTATAGAAGCATTCGCCCGAGACGTTCCCAATCATTTCGTCTTCAATAGCCTCATCTTCCGAGTCATCGGACCCGGTAGTATGAGTTGATGACTGATCGGTGTCGGTGAGATCATCCGGACGTCTGTAATCGCCAACACTTGATCTCGATCTGCTATTGCTCGCAGTGCGAGTTTTGTGGATATACATCCTCTGGTCATTTTTACGGTAGATGGCATCAGGGGGGCCGATTTCTGCTACCAGGTCTTGTGGCGTGGTCTCTCCGAGATTGATCCATACCGAAGAATTAGTCCACTTCTTGAACAACTGAAGCCTGCCACCGCCGTGGATCTTGATCAACGATATCTCATCGGGGACGACTTCCTTGTTTTTGTTAAATAGGAAGGTCGACTTGACACTGGGAAGAAGTTCTGTCCATAGTGTGTCTCGCGCATGAGCCCAAGACTTGCCACTGAACACGGCCACGGAGGTGGCCGTTTGGCTTGCTGATGAGGATAACAAAGACACCACGTCCTTGTCTGGAGAATACGCTGATTGCTGCAAGGGAAAACTGAAGGCTACGCCGGGATACGACAAGATGTATGTTCCCACTCCATTCCCATTCCCACTCCCACTGCCTTGGGGAGGAGGTATGTACTCGCCAGCATACGTCGGACCAAACAACCGGTGATAGACGGTTTTGAAAGCCGGGCCGACCACAGCATCTCCACCCGATTTTGGAGACCCTAGGATACCCTGGGCATTAGCCGGTTTGACAATATCCTTGTCTTGATAGGTGATACGGTTCTTGGTGAAATCGATGATTTCGATGAGGCGGAGTCGCTGCTCGGGGCCATCGAAGCGTAATCTTATGCCATTCGCAGCGAGTGTGAGGATGACGGGCTCTGTAATGGGCTCAGTTGGAGAGTAGACGAGGTCGAGTTTGGGGAAGCGTTGAGGCTCGGCCTTCAGACGCGTCAGGGTGTCGTGTAGCGATGCTCCGAGTACTAGAGTTCGTAAGATCAAGAGTCAGCGATGTTGGGCAGTTTTCCCGGCTATGACTATCAGGATCTTGGGTACTTACCGAGGAAACCTAGACCAACATTGGGATGGAGAGTGGCAGTGAAGAGAGACATTGTGCAAGTGAGCCAAGGCTGGCTCTATCTCCCAGATGAACTGAAGCAAAGCTATACCGTCGGTTGCAGAGCTGGTTGGAGAGCTCTCGTGTAAGTCAAGCGGAGCTGGGTAGTTGAATACATAGACAACAAACCAGGTTGTGGACAACTCAATGCTTGCAGTGGGAAGAATATCTAATGTTGAGGAGAAATAAGCATACCTCACATTTGTTGCCTGCTGTCCAAAGTCGGTTATTAGCTAATAAAGTTCGACGGAAGGGTCATTTGGAGCGCGGGGCTGATTTGTAGGTGTCAGATGCTGAGACGTCATTTGATAAGGGACTATCGCAAGGCGCAAGCCAGCAACCTGCCCACCTAGCTTCACCCCATGTTGGCGGGCTGGCTGTACCTATGTACATACATACAGTTGTACATACATACCTACCTAGATAAGATAGTTAGATAAGATAGTTGGGTAGGCGCTTATCGATATCGGCACATGTAGGCAACGTTGCCCAGGGCAACCATCGACACCTTCTGTTGATGATATTAGCGGGTCTTCCCCTGTCGCGTCTTTTCGCTCTGCAGATTGCCTATCTATCAACTCCACAAGTCTCTAATACACAATTTCTCGTATCGAATATCCGTGCGGACGTCAGATGCTGTGATCCTAACCTAATTCCAAATTACCCTTGAATTGATGAGCTCTTCACCCACCAACTTGCCGTGTCTATTATCTTCGTCTCGCTCTGATTTGCGAGCCTGTTGTTATTCGCCAATCCTAAGAGCAACAACACCATCTAGGTCTGCATCGAACTACCGCCAAAATGCAGGGTCGCTCGAATAGGAGCGGGAGGCCCTCCATGGCTTCCAGCACCCGATCTGCTGCTGCCGGACGCACTGGCACCGGCACCGGCACCGGCTCTAGAATTCAGCCACCCGCGAATCGAATGTCATCGCTGAGACGGCCAGCTCAACATCACGCCGTTGCTGCCGCCAGAATTGACCGTACCGCCGCTCCCTCGCCCGCCGAGTCACTTTCCTCCACCACTACCACCGGAACCAAGCGCAAAGACCGCGATTATGAGGTGGAGGTGGGCGAGGAGACCAATATTACTGTTGTTGTACGGTGTAGAGGACGCAATGAGCGGGAAGTGCGAGAAAACAGCGCCGTAGTCGTCTCGGCCGAGGGCGTCAAGGGAAAGCTGGTCGAGCTTTCCATGGGCCCTAACTCCCTAAGCAATAAAACCTATAACTTCGACCGCGTCTTTTCCCAGGCCGCGGACCAAAGTATGATCTACGACGATGTAGTCAAGCCCATTCTAGAAGAGGTACGTCAGCTGGGCCTTGTTCGATTGGGAAAATAGCTGACCGTGAGACAGATGCTTGGCGGTTATAACTGCACTATATTTGCATACGGCCAGACAGGTACTGGCAAAACATACACCATGTCAGGAGACATGACAAATACCCTCGGCCTCCTGTCCGATGCCGCCGGCATTATTCCTCGGGTTCTGCATTCGCTATTCAACAAGCTGGATATGGATGACACCGAAAGCTTTGTCAAGTGCTCCTTCATTGAGCTATATAACGAGGAACTTCGGGATCTGATCTCAGGCGAAGAGAACGCCAAATTGAAGATATTCGATGACAACTCCCGGAAAGGCCACTCTACTACCGTGGTCCAGGGTATGGAGGAATCGCATATCAAGAATGCCACAGAAGGCATTAAGCTCCTACAAGACGGCAGTTTGAAGCGACAGGTAGCGGCAACCAAATGCAATGATCTGAGTAGTCGAAGTCATACCGTATTTACCATTACTGCCTGTGTCAAACGGACCGGAGAGGACGGAGAGGACTACGTCAGTGCCGGAAAGCTGAACCTGGTTGATCTTGCGGGAAGTGAAAATATTCAGCGTTCCGGAGCAGAGAACAAGAGAGCCGCAGAGGCTGGCCTGATCAACAAGAGTCTGCTTACTCTAGGACGAGTCATCAATGCGCTCGTCGACCGCGGCTCACATATCCCTTACCGGGAATCCAAACTGACCCGATTACTCCAAGATTCTCTCGGTGGTCGGACAAAGACTTGTATTATTGCAACTGTCTCGCCAGCAAAGAGTAACCTCGAGGAGACTATTTCGACCCTCGACTACGCCTTCAGAGCGAAGAACATACGTAACAAGCCGCAGGTCAACCAGCTTATCAACAAGAAGACCTTACTCAGGGAGTTTACTCATGAAATTGAGCGACTCAAAAGCGAATTGATCGCTACCAGACAACGAAATGGCGTCTACCTGACTAATGAAAGCTATGAAGAAATGACGGTTGAGAGCGAATCTCGGAGGATCCAGAACGAGGAAAAGGCTGCACGGATCGAGACCCTCGAATCCAACCTAAGGAACAAAGTGCAAGAGCTCTTTTCTCTGACTTCAAGTTTCATGGGAATAAAAAAGGATCACGAAGCCACCAGGTCACAGCTAGATGAGACCAAGGGCGTCCTAGACCAAACGGAGCTTGTCCTTGAAGCAACTCGGAAGACTCTGGCCGAAGAGACCCACCTACGCAAGGCACACCAAAAAACCGAAGAGCAGATGCATGTTGTTGGTCACGAGCTTATCAATACTCTGCAAAAGACTGTCAAAGACGTTGGAGGGTTCTACGCCAAGAGCAAGAGAAAGTCTGATCTACAGTTGTTGAACCGAAGCAACTGGGGGTCCGCTCAGGAAGAAGTGTCTGATGTCACTTCTATGGTAGAGAGCCGTGTGGAGGAGTTCAGAAATGAGCAGCAAAACCACATAGCGAGCATTTCGGAACGCATGCAGTCTTTTGTGCAAGGGGAGCTACAGAAACTTTCGTCTACGCAGTCATTCCTAGACCAGAACCTAGAGCTCTTTGCTCAGTCTAAGAAGGAGCTTATGGAGCAAAAGCAACAGTCGAAAGAAGAGATGGACGAGGTTCTCGAGGAGATTAAGGAGGTCCGAGACAACATCAAGGAAAGAGTAGGCGAAAGCCTTCAAGCCATCGCAGCGGCGGCCGAGAGGATTGCACAAGATGTTCTGAGCGAACTTGGCACTTTTCATAACCAGCTTCACACGTCGTACTCGTCGCTTGGTAAAGATTTCAAATCTATCTTCGAAGAGCTGTTGAAGCACATCACCTCTCAAAGGAAGGAGTCCGACAACCTCAGACAACAGCTCCACGGTGCAAGTAATACCATCATCCAGACTAATGCTACCATCGCATCACAAATACAGGAGGTGGTCAACGAGGAAAGACAGCAAGCTGCCGAGGAGCGGCGACACCTTTTGGCGCAAATAAGTGCTCTAGTCAACTCCCAAGCTGAGGTTCAGGAGTCTCGCTTAGCTAATAAGGCAGCCTCCATCCAGCAGAGTATACAGATGAATAACACCGCGTTTTCTGGCAGTATGGTGCAGTTTTCCCAGGGAATGGACAGCTGGGATGAGAAGGAAGACCAGCTAGTCAACGAGGTCACCAACTCGCGTGAGACGTTGAAAACAAGGCTGAAGGATGACTGGACGGTAAGACGCCTCGCCCAATTTTTGCCTGAAGTAGTACTAACCAAACGATAGGCCGCAAACAAACACAGCACCTCCATCCAGGGTACCACGAAGTCAGTCCACGCAGAAACAGTACGCGTGGTTGACGAACAGATGAGAGATCTTGACGAACAGATGACATCCTTGGATGACTTTGTGCGCCGCGCCCGTTCGCAAAACGCACAGCACCATGACCAACATTCGAACTCCCTGCAAGATCTATCTAGTACCGTCGAAGATTCATATGCAAACATCGGGGGCCACTTCAAGACTACGTGTTCCAGGGTCCAGGAGCTCGGCTCAGAGATGGACACGGATATTACGACTGCTCGAGGCGCCTTAGAGCCATTGCCGGAGAACGTATGCCAGCCCCTGGCGGACCTTCGAGAAGACATCAACAACACCGTGCTGCAAGAATACCAGCCCACCGGAGAGACACCTAAGAAGATCGCCTACGACTACCCCAGAGACCTGCCGCGCACGGAGGCGCACGAGGCGCTCCTGCGAAAGCTGAACGGCGAGCCCTCGCCCAACAAGGCCAAGATATTCACCGACGCGGACCCGACGCTGCAGGAGAACCGGTCGCCGTCGCGGCGCTACGCGTCGGAGTCCTCCTCCAAGCTGCTGCTGCCACTCCCGCTCTCGGACCGCGACCAGAATCCGATGTCCATGAGTCTCCGTGAGGTACACCCAAATCTCAACACCACCACCACCACCACTAGCACGTTCAATTTGGACCCGCGCGCTAATGCCACCATCCACGGTTTTAGTGCCAGCCTTGAACCGGGAGCGGCCACCACCACCACCACCACATTCATGAACGGAGTAACTGCTGCGGACCTGGACAGGGACCACACGATGCCGCTGCTGGCTAAGAGCAACGCCCGGGCGACGCGGTCCTCCAAAGCGGCGCACGCGAAGAAGCCGGTCAGCGCCGCCGCCGAGGGCAGGGAGAACATCCCGCTGCTCTCCACCGTCATTCCGGGGGGCGGCAGGGAGATCTTCTCGCAGAGCGTTTCGAGGAGGAAGAGCCCGCGGCTGAACTAGCGAGATCACTAGCTGGGGTACGCGCGCGGGAGGGAAACCTTGTTCGCGCGCTAGTATTAAATGGACCGGAGGTTATATATAAGTTAGGGAGGGGGTCCTGGAGTTAGGTTGCGTCGGCGTTTGGTGTTTGTGTGTGTGTGTGTGTGTGTGTGTGTGTGTGTGTGTGGGTGTCTGGCTGTCTATATTTGTTTTCACGCACGCAGGCAGAGAGAGAGAGAGGGCTTGCAAGTGTATATATATACTCTGCGTGGCACACGTTCGCCTACCTGTCTGTCTGTCTTGTTTTTCGTGGGCCGGCCTAGGTTAACCAGTATGCTAGATACCCCCCTTGAGATTTTCAGTGTTCCTCTATCTGGAACCGTCGAGTAGAAATTGTATGTTTCATCATTCCCGCCTTGCGATGTAAGATCTTAGCTTCTCCCACCCACTGATACCTCTGTTGAAGCTTATATCATTAAATAAAGGCTGTGTGTGCATAGGTATCTAGGTAGGGAGAGGTAATCATCTGATCTCTTGTTGTAGAAGTACCTCGGTGACTTTGATAATCTGGTGGAAGCTACTACTACCAACTTCGTGATGCTACTTCCTCAGCAAGTCTTCTGCTACTTGGTATTGGAAGATATCTTATATAACTTTGCGCTGATTTGATATATTAGATGTTCCAGGTCCCTACATAATTATCTATACATATTTAAGCCGTCTCTTAGCAACAGTAGCTCGTGTCTCGATCTGTAGTATTAAATTGATACCCAGATCTGCCAGTTCAAGGGACCTACACTTGCAACACCAGCCAGCATTCAAGGCAGCTGTTTAAGGTTCTTTTGCCGTCTGAGCGGGCTCGCAAGTCGATACAGCCACAAAGAGGGTCGTTCTACAGACTTCCTGAATGAGCTGGCTGTGTAACTTCTCCAAGGTGCCTGATGCAGAGCGTTCATGCATTGCATGTTGTTGTTCTTCTACCTATGGAGCCTACCTCAAGTACTCTGTTTGCTTTGGTATGTACAACGTGACATAGTCCTGACTATATACTCCTCTAATTGTCCTATCCTTCCTCCCATTCACTACCTGGACTACCTAGGAATGGCATTCACCCGAAGAAGTTCAGATGAACCTCACGCGTTAAATCCAGAGCTGACAATTTTTACTTGTTCATTGGGTGCACGCCCCGCCACACGCCCTTCTTTCCTAACTCAAAAAAAAATCGATTTGTACTTGCACCTTTTACTGTTTTCTCCTACTAGAATCGCCGGGTCGCAAATCAGATCGCCGCAATTCCTCCTACATCTTTCTACATCGTTTCCCATCCCATTCAATACTTGATTGACCACCATTCGATTCCGCCTTTTCATCCACCAACGACAGCAGCACCTCTGAAGAATCAATCCAGTCTGAATATACCACATCCCTAACTACAATAACGCTGGACAAGCTCCGCACCAGAAGCGATGGCGACGTGGGCAGCAGTCGTCAACATGTTCGGTAACGCCGGCCAGCACAACTTCAATAACGTGCCCAATAACTTACCCAATGGCTTACCCTATGGCATGCACAATGCCCACAATGCCTTCCTTCTTCAAGCTGCGGCCAATCTACCTGCGAACCCACCGGCAAACCCGCCGGCAAACCCGCCGGCAAACCCGCCGGCAAACCCAGGAGCAGGGACAAGCCCTAACCGTAACTGCGCAGTGATTTGTGTTGTGTGTGGCGGCATCTGCAAACCAACCGTAAGTCCTATCCAGCCATCTCGACTTCTGCCAGCAGTCGCCGTCAAGCAATTGCTACCTACCTTACCTACCTATTTAAGCACCTGTTCGCCTTAGCCTTGCCCTGCTTCAGCTTTAATGTCACCAGCCCCACCTATTCCCATAATATCCTTGGTATGTGTCTAACTTGTCCATTTGTAGGTTTCGTCAGCATTGAGTCCACTGGCTCGACCCTCGCGCGATTGGAGTATGTATTCCAGAGCCCTTTCTACCTTCTTTCCTATCTCATTTTCCCATGTCCTAGAAGCTACCTCCGTCTCTGGAGTACGACTTCAAAGTTGGACATTCCGATACATGACAAGGCTGAGAGCCTTGTCAATTATCTGAAAAATGGATATTTATTGACTTCGAGTAGTGCACCCTATGCTGATCACGGCCAAACCCGACTGTAGCCAATGGAACGGAGGGTCTTCCACAGACTTGGCGAGCCACAGCCAGGATAACACCAAGGTCGAGGTTCTGACTGTCACTTCATTTCGCGGCGGCTCAAGCGGATTTCGGGCTAAGGGATGCGGTCCCGTGTCCATCAGCACCAAGATAGACGAGATTGTACTTCCCATTCACAAGGCCTGCTTCGACATCGCCAACATCTTCTGCAAGTACCAAGCCCAATTCAAAATAGACTTTCGCAGCGCAGATGGTGGTGAACCCTCAAGCATCGCCCAGCTTTATGAGATCTGGGCGAAGCGCGCCATCATGACCTCTGCTATCGGCGGCAGAAACAAACCCCTGGGCCCTATCATGGAGCCGAACGGCTACTTCGGCACCCTCAAGTGCGATGATCTCAAGGTCTATGCCGAAAGACTTAGGGAGGATCCCACCTTGTGCCGCTTTGAGGCCAACCCGACCAAATGTGATGACGTCACGCACATTATCGTCAGCTCGCTGCGGCGCATCCCTGATGCTGAAGCCCAGCCCACGCCTGAGATGGCTCACCTGGCCGCCCGCATCATGCAGCTGCCGACTGAGCTCCAGGACGTTATCGTTGGCCACATCGAGCCCTTCGACAACCTGAAGCCGAGGGAGCTAGTCTGCACACGCATCTTGCCGTCCTCATGGTGGCGGCAGAAGCTCTTCACAGGTTCACTGATCCCATGGCTGTTCGATTTAGACCTCAAACTAGTCCTAAATGGCCAGTGCACCTCGCGGTCCATGAGCGGGAGAGATATCGCGTCTGCGCTGGATGATTGCGATTGGGAGTTGCTGTGCCGCCAACTGGCGCAGGAGGATGTCTTCGAGGAATACGGCATCCTCGCTACCGCGCCCGACGGCCTGCAGAATAGACACCGCATCTGGCGCCTCCTCAGCGTCTCTCGGCTTGGCCACATGATGGGCAGGATGATGGGGAGGTGGGACATTGATAATTGAGACTTGATTCAAGACTCAGAGATTCAGCCTACGGACTCCCATGTATAACGAATTACGAATCATGGAAATGTGCTATGTGATATCAAGGGATATATATATATATATTCCTGGAAGGGGTGCATATTGATAGCCTGTGCTTTTCCCGGCTCTGCACTTCCTATTTCCGTCGACTCACACGCACACACATTTTTTTCGACTTGATTTTCAATAAAAATACAAAAATTACAAAAAAATCTTCGACAATTCTTCGTCTTCAGGATGGCAATGATCAGCATGAGATACGGGGCGACGTTAGGAGTTACTGGCGTTTGCGAATGGCATCTAGAAGGTGGTGTCCTACCACCTTCTTCATCAACGGTCCTACGCTTGCAGTTACGAGAATCTGAGGTTCCACGACCACCGGGAACGAATGGTATCTGGCGTTCAGCATATTACCTTTGCATCTGATTCAAGATTCGTTCGATATGGCGACTTGTCGTTTCATCCAGGCTTTTGAGACATGATTCTCGATTTCTCCTTTCTGCTACCTGACTGAGGTTCGGATCAGATAGCCTAGGCAGATAAAGTCAGTAAATAGGCAAAGGAGGGTTCGGATATGTATGCATACTCAATTCATGAAAAACTGATACCAGAATTTTGAACCTCGTTATGAAAGTGATATGGGTGACTTTATTGTATCGATAATTATTATAGGTTCAGCTTACTGATGTATCCCTAAGGTGAACACTGGGCTGTAAGATATATGCTTGACTTTATATCGTCGTTTTGTAAGGCCGAGACGTAGTGTAGCACAAGGTATAAGACAACCACATCAATCCTTTCTGTCACTCATGCATACATGTACGCCGCGTATCCTAGCATATATGGTTATTCATCCGGAAGTACATACCTACGAGCCTGCTTTCTACACACCGTCACCAGGGTAGGTATACTAGTTAGATAGATAGGTATACACTTGACAGATTGAATTGGGTATCGCCTCTACCTAGCATCCTATCTATACATACACGCAACCAGACAGACACATCGGCACCACACATCCGGATCCCAGCCAACACAGCTATTTACCAGCAAGCTTCTCCTTGCGTGCCCTTTCCTTTTCTATTTCCTTTTCTCTGAGCGCCATAGCGTCAAGCTTCTTCTTGCGTGCCCTTTCATTTTCTATTTGCCTTCCTCTGCGCGCCATAGCGTCCTCGCACCGCCCACACAGCGCATCCTCCACGGGCGCCACGTGGCGCCAGCACCGGGGACACTTGTGGCGATCGGGCGGCATCACAACCACCTCGCCCTTCTTGACGCCGTCGATCGAAAGGTCCTGCACGTACGCCCACGTGCCCTCGTACTCCCACACGCCCTTGTGCTTCTTGTACGTGTTCATGTCCGCCGTGGCTAGCGCCTCCCGAGTCGCGCGGTCCGCGAGGATGGACACGGAGGACACGACGAACATGACCTCGAGTTCTGAGGCGTAGGTCTCGTAGACGGCGCGCGTGGCGGCGTCGGGGATCACGAGGACGACGGTGCTTTGGAGGGAGGAGCCGACGACTTTGGCGGCGCGGGCGCGCTCGAGGGCTGCCTTGATGGCGGCGTGGGCGCTCATTAGCACGGGGATGTGGGATCGTAGGGTGGAGGAGTCGTAGGGGAGGCGGGAGGGGTCGATAAGGGGCGCGTTGTAGAGGTGCTGGTGGGGGTGGATGAGGGAGCTGGAGAGAAAGATTAGATGTTAGCTTTTACTTCTTTCTAAGAGTGATAGAATATGGTAGATAGTAGTATTAGGAAATGTTCAACATACTCATCTTTCTGCATCCACTCCGGCCGGTGATCCCAAGCCTCCTCAACAAGCAGCGGCGCCATAGGCGCCAGCATGCGCAAGAAGCCCATAAGCAGGGGCTCGATGGCGCCGCCGCCGTCGCCGCAGTAGAGGCGGTCCTTGCGGGCCTCGATGTAGAAGGCGGAGAGGTCGTTGACGAGCCAGCGGTTGAGCGCGCTGTAGGCGCGGTGGAACTCGTAGCTGGCGAACGCGCGCCCGACCTCCTCCATGGCGTCCTGCATCTGCAGAATGGCGATCTGGTCGACGGCGCCGAGCGGCGCCCAGCGCGCGATGCGCCTGTTTTGCAGCGATCCCAGCAGCATCTTCGCCGTCGTCCGGTACTTGAGGTGCGCGGCGTGCACGGCCTGCAGCGTCGGCAGGCCGATCACCACGTCGCGCGTGTAGTCGCTGCTGGCGGCCCACAGGCGCAGCTCGTCGGCGCCCAGCTTGTTGTGCACCGGCGAGCACAGCTTGCCGTTGCGCTTCACCGGCGGCAGCAGCGCGCCGTCGATCACCTGCTGCGGCTCGATCACGTTGCCCAGCGACTTGGACATCTTCCGCCCGTCCTGGTCCAGCGTGAAGCCGTGCGTGATGAGCGTCTTGAAGGGCGCGCCCTTCTCGAAGTCCGCGCCCGCGGTCGCGCCCGCGGCGATGCGCGTGAGCATGCTCGATTGGAACCAGCCGCGGTGTTGGTCCGAGCCCTCGAGGTACAGGTCGGCTCGGCGCTTCATCATGGTCCAGCTGCTGCCGCTGTCGAACCACACGTCCATGGTGTCTGTCCCCCGCCGATATTCACCTTTCAGTGAAGATGGGATCCAGGCTGGGTCGTCTGGGTCGTCGGACCACCATGCGTGAGAACCGCGTTCATCGATGACGGAGATAATGTGATCGACTACGTCGTCGTTGATCACCGCCTTGCCCGATTTGTCGTACAAGGCAGGGATGGGGACGCCCCAGGCTCGCTGTCGTGAGATACACCATTCGCTCCGGCCACGAACAAAGGACTCGAGCCGTTTTCTGCCCGATTCTGGGATGAAGCGGACATCATCGAGTGCTTTAAGGGTCTCTTGCTTGATCGATTCCACATCCGCGAACCACTGCTCGGTGGCTCTGATGATGACCGGTTGCTTCGTTCGCCAGTCGTACGGGTACTTGTGTTCGTACTTCTCCACGAGCAACACGTCACCAAGCGGTCGGAGGAGATCCAGGACACTCTCGCCGCCCCCTTCATTGACTGATGGAGCCGATAGTAGCAGCTCGGGTGCATCGGGGAAGGCATCCTTGGTAAATTTCCCATAATCATCGATGGGGGCTGATATTGGTATGCCAAGGGATCTACAGACTTCATAATCGTCGAAACCGTGACCAGGTGCAAGGTGAACTAGTCCCGAGCCGGAGTCGGCCGAGACGAAGTCTGCGTGTATGAGTGGCTGCGGCCGGCCAGCTTTACCAAGCAAGTGATTCGTGTATTTAAGGCCCTTAAGTTGTCTGCCTTCGAGTATCCCGAGTATTTCAATCTTGTTCCATGCTTCAATAGGACCCCAGCCTGCTTCCGCACCCGTCTTTACGACAAATGTCTCGAGCCGACTTTTAGCTATTACTAGACTATTCGCCCCATAACGAATGACACAGTACTCCAGGTCATCGTGTATCGCAATTGCCCTGTTCGCTGGTAGAGTCCATGGCGTCGTAGTCCAGATCACGGCATACAGTTTCCCCTGAACCTTGTCTTGCAGACTCTCGAACTGCGGAAGGTTTCTCCCCTCATCTGTAATGGGAAATCTAACCCAAGCCGCATTCGAGATGTGATCATCCCTGTACTCTAGCTCAGCTTCAGCGAGGGCGGTTCTCGATGAAGGCGACCAATAAACTGGCTTGAATTTGCGATAAATGAGGCCCTGCTTGGCCATCTGCTGGAATAGGCGCAGTTGTCTCAACTCAAATGCCGAATCCATCGTGGTCCACCATTCGTCCCAGTCGCCCATGACCCCGTAAGATCGGAAGCTATTCATCTGCCTGAGAACGTTGTTCGAAGCGAGATTCCTGGCAGCTTTTCGGATCTCGAAGGGCGTGAGCTGCTTCGAGTCGTGGATCCCCAGAGCTTTGAGCTCGATGGGCAGTCCGTGGCAATCCCATCCTGGTACATATTCTACTTGCCGCCCTGCACATTCACATACATAAGCTCTGCACTATGGTAAACCTCACTAGCTGTTGTCTAGCCCATTCCATTACTGACCTTGTTGTACCTTGACCCTCAAGATCATGTCCTTGAGGATCTTGTTCAGAGCATGGCCGACGTGCAGGTTGCCATTGGCATATGGCGGGCCATCGTGAAGGACAAAGGTGTCATCAGAGGGGCGATTTTGCTTCTGCCACTCGTATAGATTGTCGGCGCATTGCTTGATGTACTGATTTACCTTCGAAGGATGAGGTCTCGGACTGGTCATGCGCGGTCAGCTTGAACACGGGATACTGCCGAAGCAATTGACTGACGGAAACGTAGAATTGGGCAGCTTCAATGTACCCGTCCAGTACTTTGCCGGTTTCCACATGGTAATCTCCAGACCATGTTTGTGGCTGCAGCCTCCTATATATCTCAACTGATAGACCTCTCTATACTGTATCAAGCCGCTACAAAAAATTCGAGATGTTCACGAAGGAAGCTAGAGCTGTCGTCAGCTGGCAGAAAGTGGGGTACTTAGGTACAGCTTGTGCCACAGGAGCAAGGCTGCATAGCCACTTTTGTTCTCATCCAATTATGATGCTCTATCAGCAGTCGAGCCATTGTCGCGTATGCAAGGCTAACATCCCGCTCATGCTTATACAGCGGGCCCCATCGTCATTGCGGAATTCGGTTCTTGAGTCAACTAATTGCTTACACATGTACTCTTGAGTCTCCAACGACACCCAAATAAATGTACGGAAAGTTGGACCAAGGCCGGGATGTCATGAGATGATAAATCGCGCTCTACATACTCATAACTATGGCGCCCATTCGCCGGTATCTTCGTATTACTAAATATTCCGTCCTTGAGTGCCGGATTTACCTTGACAACCCTGCGCTCGCGCATTCTTGGCTTCTCAACCCGAGGAATCCCGTCCTGCCAAAAGTCATTGAGAGTGTTCGTCCTCTCGTATTACCCAAATTGCGCGAGGAGCGCGAGCGTAGTCGGAAAAAAAGTACAAAGAAAAAAAGTATCAAGGATGTAGTGGTCGAAGGTAGGTCCCATAATCCAGAGTCACTGAGTTGTTGCGTATCATGGCTGGAGGCTGTGAAGTACTGTACATATGCGCGGTATTTTGCATGGTCTCTGCAGTTGATATTGAGAGAAGATCTACGGAATATTGGCATGCGATGTAACAAAACATAGATGACTTTGAGGTCTCCATCTTCCTGACCGAGACAAGCACCCGTCATTCGATCCTGACGAAACATAAGCATTTTCACGACACGACTCAAACTAAGCTGACCTCTAATTCCGGTCGCCTTATTGGCGCGACCAATGAGGCCCCGATCGATGTTGATGTCACGACAGAATTGACACCGGCATTACGACACGAGGAGAGCGACGATGAGGATGCAGCGGCTACCTTGGCTGCGATCCCGGCAGTACATGACGCGGCGGCTAGCAGCAGCGGCAGGCGGCCCAAGCGCGCACGCAGCAACACGGAAACAGAAACAAATGCAGATCGCGACCAGAATAGCGACGTCGAGGTGATCTCGGATGACCAGGAAGACGCGGGAGAGGAGAACGATGGGCTGTTCGTGGATGATTCGGATGACGGGAATGCGAGGCCTCGACCGCCAAAACGTCGCAGGGGAGTAGCTACGGCAGATGCTGGCGACGCGGACGATGATGACAAAAAGAAGCTCGCCATGGACATCTCGTACGAGGGGTTTTCTATTTACGGACGCGTCCTGTGCCTCGTCGTCAAGCGGCGTGAGGGCGCAGGCGCAGGCGCCGGCCCCCAAGCACCACCGGGACGCAGCGGGAAGGGAGCATCCGCTGCAGGCGGCAAAGGCTCGACGAAACCTGGGGGCGGCCAAGCCCTGATGGAAAACTTCATCGTCTCGACCCAGATACCTGCGGGACAAGACGGCGCTGCTGCATGAACATGAGCATGAACGGTAGCGAGTCGCGAGGGATGGATTCCAGACCGCACATCTTGCATACCGCCAATTCCTCTCCCACGTGGCCCGTAGGATTCGGCCATGCGTCGCAGCTCAAATCATGCAAACTGCTTACTACGCGCATATGGAATGTATGTCGCACAACGGTAATCTTCCTGGGTACACCATCTTTCGGATATAGGATCATCTAACGTGATGATGTGAGTGGGCCCTCAAGCCAGTCTGGGGAAGGCTTGCGAGAATCTAATTTGTTGGTGTAGCCAAACTCGATGATACTAGGCAAGACGAAGGTTCTTCCTACCCGACTGTTCTCACGGTCGTGATAGTACGTCGCAGAGGCTCCAGCTCCTCAAGGGGATGCATTCTCGTTTCTATCCGCGAATAATCTTACAACCGCGCAAACACCTCAATGCCAAGTCGACTTATTGCTAGGCAGATATGAAGGAATGCAATCTAGATTATGTATCCTCTAGACTACTTATATGAAATCGATATGCTACGGGTAGTCTGTCGAGATCATCAAATGCACCCAAAGCTGCCTTGAATATCTATTGCTCTCATTGCTACAGCCTAGCGAGGATCGTTCCTGGAACATTGTGACTTGTCTTCTGAGCCTTTTTGGTCCAGTATTAACATTGTCAGTGCCTTGTGTCCTTTCTTATACGCTCAGCTAGTCCTTGTTCATGAATCAAGAAAATGGACCGCCACCGCGACTCGAATGACTGAGGGCTATATAGGAAATAGAGGGTCGCCTCTCACAGATTATTCCTACAGCGCATCCGCATTATACAACTTCACAACAGCCTCGTTGAGTTCCTTTTCTGGCTCGCCCTCCACTAGATAATAGACACGACACAGTCCTACTTCTCTGCTTAGATCCGAACCAGCGTACCATTACGTGTCCGCACAGAAGCTCCCCGTGTACATCGTGGGCAACTGGGTGGCTGGGCGAACAGGATGTGGATCGACACGATCGATTCCAATCACCACTATACACGCTCCTTTTTCTGTTCAGTTGGGGGCGTGATGGCTTCGACATAGATATGTCAGTGGCGTGGAAGCGCGAAATTACACCGAGACCCAGTTCATATATGCGTGGCTGGATAAGCAAAGCACGTAGACTAGAGCTGCTTGAATTTTACACAGATAATACAAGTATAACTGGATGTATAGACAAGTTTTTCTTGAACACGTCACGGCGGAGGGCTTAGGGTTTCACGAAAGTTTTCAGTTGGGCAGATATATCTACATAGAAAGACTACAGTTGATGGTATCGTCAAAGGGAGCTACGAGAAACCCCTTTCTTCTATGTAAAAAATATGGAGGCTGTAGATGCTGCGGCGGAGGAGAATATGGGTGCCGAAAAAGGCCCAGAAGGCTCCTTTCTCATCTGTCATTCAATATAGGGGTTTGGATCTTTGACTTCCAATTTGTCAGCAATATATTGACTGCCGGGTGAGAGCGCATTGCCACAACTCTACAGCAAGAATGCTTTAGAATAATCCATCGCTACGCCCCCACGTGTTTACGCGTTGTCACCGTGTGATTGCAGTCGTGATGGTTGGTGATGATGAGAGCGAAGCACGTCAGGCCACATCCCTAGTTACCCAAGTTTGCGTGTACTGGTGAGGAATAGAATATGGCTGAATGTGCTACAGCATCCCAATGCATTATTAGCAAGACACTGCCAACTGCAACCTTCGCAGCTCATGTAGCACAAATCACCCACCAACTCAGCCAGCCAAACGGTCTGACACCTAACCTACTTCACTCAATGCGCATCGTCTCCCTCCGGAGGCGTCAAACCATGGTCGGGGCATGGCATCGCCATCTAAGGGCGCGTGACGCTCGCAACATCGCCGCTACGTGTACTTAGAAGCTTCGAACTTCGCAAGTACCGTACATAACTCTTATTAATGATTGCGATGGTCATATCTCGCGACCGGCGGGTCCAGGCCAAGAAAATAGACCGGAGCCCTAATGTTGCATCATCGATCAGGTTCCCCAGATTGCCTGGTTTTGGTTCAGCGGTTTCCTCCATGATACCTGTACGTGTATGGCTGGATCACCAAACCGACGTAACATGGGGGCCATGTGTACATACATGACATACTAGCTATATGTAGGTATGTAATACATAGTATGCACCAAGCGCTGATGGGCTATCGACCCGTTGAGAACTTGGCAGCTTCAAAGGCAATAGTACGCGCGATGTGTGAAACGAACAAGAATGAGCCATGTCCATGGTCGCAAGATATCGGCGCAAGAAGAGAGGGAAGACAGACATGGGTATGGCTCGGTCTATCAACAGCTATAACAGATCTATTATATGTATCGTATGTACCTACAGGGGCTATGCTACATACGCATATGTGTATGTCGGTATCGTATTTATAGTACGCGCACCGTTGCGCGCGCCTGGTCCCCGCCTCCGGTCTTCCTTCAGTCCCGAGCGGCCGGCCGTGGCTGTTTATTATTGTGGTGGTTTGTTTCCAGTCATCCCTGGAAGACCGGCAACTGCTGGCCATGGCAGTCCCCGCCCGGGAAGCTTCTTCGCATCGAATCACCAACTGTGCCAACACCGCAGCGTCAGCCCCCGATGTATGTATGTACGTATGTATGCGCCAATTCCCGTGCGTCGGTACCCTGACGTCCCGGATGCGGCGGAGTACATGGAAAAAAGGGCGGCTAGACCAGGTTTGGTATATTTATGATGTTGCTCCGTACGAAGCAACGCAAGTCATGGTACATATGGAATTTCTAAAAACAGTCCACGGCTTCTGCGTTTTACGGTTCTGACCACTCTCCGTTATCCGTAAGACCGATTGACCAATTGTGACTGCAGCATGTCATGTAAGTAAACATGTAGTGTACATACAGCCGGAATCATGTAAGTCTCCTGTGCTTGTGTTACCGGCGATCAGGGCAAGGCTCTTGGATGATGCTGGTGTGGATGAGTGGATTCGACGTCAGGCCAGGCGATTCGCCAGCCTTTCCCTTTGCATACTACGGGGTTGGTGGTGTTTTAACACCTAGGGCTGCTAGGTATGAAGGTGATGGCCCTATTGAGTGTTTTTGTTGTTGGACTGGGGTTCACTTCGCCGAGCACAGAAATCAATACGATCGTCGGGACTGGCGGCATGATGTCTTATTTCCCATCAATGAGCAAATAATATCGCTATGTGCTGGGATCTACCTCAGCAGGGTTCAAACATCGATAAGGGTGTCCGTCAGCTGACGATGGGAAATAAACGAAGTTCGGCCATTCGGTCTTTGTTGTCTACGTGTGCCTACTAGCTATGCATCGTCACTAATCAGGTATCACGACGGCGCCGTGCCGCACCGTGCCGCATATATCTTGCCTATCTTCCAATTGCCATCTCTCCCTCTCTCCCTGCCCTGACTAGTGTTCCATCCACCGATAGATGAGCACGCGGGGTTCCTTGCGCTTACTAACAGGGCGGGAGAAGCCCCTTGGGACAGATCATGGCAGCAGATTGGCTGTGGTTGGTGCTCTTCACGATGTTATCTCTCAGCCTTTATCGGGCTGCATTGAGGGAATCCTACTTCCTAGTGACACGTGTGTCGCAGGTGTGTGCAGATCGAGATGCTTGGCATCCAGATTGTCGGATTCCCTCGGTAGGCGGCGGTGCTCGCTTGCTGGTGCCATTGTGACTCTATGAGGCGTGGTGCCATACCATCACAGCCTTGACGCGATACTACATCGACATATATCGTGTTCGTGCCCAGCGTGCAGTGGATACGTCGCATACCACATATATTCGTAGGCATGTACAGTACATATATACGTACGTCCGTATCTCTAGCCCTACATATGGGTGTAGGTATGGACATTTGTGATAAGGAAGTTGGGGTCCACGCCGATCATGTCCTGTACCGTGTTGTTATTGACTGTATTGATTGCACAATACCAATGTGGCTTGCTCATCAATGTTGAGATATGCGAGTACATGTATGTTCAGCAGGCTGGGACCAACAACAACTTGCGTACAAAGTATCGTCATATGGGTATCGTTAAGCCCCCACTGCTACAATACCGTCACTCTTGCAGTAGTATGCAGTCAATATAAATGCTGTCTACCAACTTCGCAATCCATGATGAGGGGTTAACGAGGGGTTGAATATGTCAACTACTCCTTCGTGCCTGTCAGACTGACTCTTACTAATGGATAAAGCCGTGAGATATCCGCTCCAGCCGTCTTGTTGGAGCATCCTTGCCTGCTTAGTGGCCGCATGACCTGGCGAGAAAGTTGGCGCATGTCCAACTTTGAGACGGGGGTACGCAGCGGTGACGGGCTTTGATACGATCAATATCAGATCTTATGGCCTATGCCTATTAGGGCATAATCTTCCATAGTTTACAGATGAATCTCTGGCATGCTGGTATTGTACCAATACTTTGCCAGATACGACTTAATAGAATTCCTATTAAGCTGACACTACACGAGATTAATTGATTAGAGAGGGTCTGTAATAAAGTGCCAATACGTACTATTGAGTAATCCTAGGCAGAGGTCTGTTCGACGATGGGAGACTGGGGCAATGCAACTCTATTCTGAGGGGATCCTCGGATTCACTAGTTCTCTCTCATCACTCGGCCGAAGGGTGGCATTGAGATACTTGTGACAGATGAGAGAAACAATCAAGATGTGCCGTGTTTTCTCCATCTGCTACAAGATTGCAAGACGAGACGAGAATGCTTCTCCACAGAGGTTTCAATGAACTACTTCGTAATAGAGTTGAATGCGAGGGTTGGTTACCCGATCTGCGTCGCAGATCATAGATTAGCAAGCCTTGCAAAGCCTGCTTGCGACATTATCAGTGGGGATCTGTACATAGGAAATCTCCAAGATGCAGAACTACTGCAAGACTCTGTAGCGGGCTGATCGATCACCATTGCATACAAAGAAGCCTTGTGGGCAAGAATGAAGCATCCCAGCAGACAGCGCCTCTCTTCCTTCACAAAATAACCATATCCTGCTCATCAATCATGACAATCAGGCCATATCGTCCGTCGCGCAATTCCCGAAAGAAGCATCGCTTCATTGGCCCATTGAGACCGAAAGGAGATGACCGATATTCAGGGGTTATATCTTGTCCCCCTGTCTCCACGTGGAAAATGAGTGATTTCGCGGGGACGACGCCTGCATGGTGGTCTGTTCTCAGCTCACAGGTGAATCAGGCCCAGAGCTTCTCACAAAGATCGTGGCGGTCTATGTTTCAGGGACAGTCTCATCACCCCATTGGCTACGCAACGATGTCCACCTGACCCGACACAGCTGAAGTACTCTACTCTTTTGAGGGTCCGACAGATCGGCTACTGCGTCCGCTACTGCGGATGTCATCATGATCACCATGATAGACAAAAGGAGTGAGGTAGGTATCATTATAACTCCCCCCGCGTTTGATGTGGTGACTTCAACGTTCGCCCATGTAGCGGTGAGGCACGCATCAGTACGACGAGCGGCAAAGCACTTGCGACATCTCTGAAGTGCCCGATGGTCGCGTAACACTAGTACCACGATCTAAAAGAGGAAAATGCACAAATAGGAAAATATCGTGGCTAGTGAGGTGAGAGCGCTCCAATGGGACGGTCTGGGAGCTGCAGCTAAATCGACCTGCATATCTGCAACACACCAAACCTTATCAGACCCCTCTCAGCCTCGTTCTTAGCCACTGAGGAGACGTAAGCAGAACGACTGCTTGGCTTCCGTGTCTAAGCACACCTGCATGTGCATGATGGAGTGACAATGCTATAGGGCTGCAATCCTTCACGTGGAGGTGTATCTGCCGAAGCAATCAAGCAAGCCTCTCGAAGGCGGCCAGGCCAGTCGGGTTGCAGTCAGTCAAATCGCCTCTGTTGATTTGCTAGCTGAGGATGCTTGCCCTCGAAGGATTGGGCCACAATATTCGTGGTTGTGTTTGCAGCATACACTTGTATGCTGCTTTGGTTGGTCACAAATCGTCCATACTCATACAATGATAAGCTGCTAATGGATGAGGAGGCAAATGTCAATGCTGATCGACTGATGGGTCATCAGATAGGTCTTCCTATTCTCGGCCTACGAACTCATCCACGGCCATATATCCGAGAGAGAAACACGCAATCAAGGAGTCCCGCGCAGAATCAGTGCAGAGTATCATCAGATGCTTCAGGTCTTTGGATGCTTACTCAAGCCGCGTCTGATCGTGGCTGACTGGTGTACAATACGTAACCTGGTATGGACCGGTCCGGAAGATGGGCGAACGAATCATTCAGATGATGCTGGTGCTATTAATACCTATATTGGTCTTAACTAATGATGTGAAGTTGACTTTAATTTCACGTGTACTTTGTACTATAATAGAAGCAACAAGAGAGGGCCTTGCCTAGATGGAGCTAGGGTGTGCCGTGAACTCGTTGGCCGAAGAATTTCCAGGCGGGACTCGTGCAAACCCAACAGACTGGTTACCCTAGCATATCGAGCACTAGTTAGATCAAGCCAGGACTTCTAGCGGTGAAATATCTACATCAGACGAATGTCAGAATAGTATTTTGCCACTGGCTTTTGTATGGACGTCATGGAAGAGACCGGAAGATATGTATGTCTCGAATCAGTAGCTGACGATAGATTATCTGCAGAACGTCCTCAGCCCCATCACGTTGATATCTTACCATAAGGTAGTCTTGGTACTATGTATATGGTGATGAAGCGAATAAGAAAACGAAGGTGATTAGTAAATAAGCTACTTGAGCAAATTTTATGAAATGTCTGCTGAAGGTTTTGCAGTCGGCGTTGTGGAGATAGATAATGGAGCCGGAGACAATTCTGAGGTCATTCGAAAAAGGAGTCGAAGCCAAGAGTTCTGTGGAAGTTTTCTAGAAGACTGAGGCGTTCCTAAAAAAGTTTTTGCTTGGTCCCAAACGAACCGAAAAAGATCTAGGTCCACCCCGGTTCCCAACAAGGCACGAACCCCTTTCTGCCCATATCATCAATTGCAGAATTTCATAGTGCCGTTTGACCCCTGCTGCGTGAAGATTTGCATTCGTAATGATAGAAATTGTTTACAACGGAAATGAAAGTCCCACTCCTGGCTTGCTGTCAGTTTGAACCCCATGGATCCAGGGTCCATGAATTAGTGGAAGCCGAGGCAGCAAATACGGGACGCCAACCACACTGAAGATTCCTGAGACTGTCTTCAGGGACTTAACAGCCTTACTGCGTATTCGCATCATCTATCTCGGCTTTTCGTATCCTCAAAATCCCGCGTCAGCTCGTATTGCCTCAGCATAAGAGACCTGCGCGTTCTTAACAAGCTGTGTTAAGATATCTCCAAAAGTTCAATATCAGCTCCGAAATGGAATTTTGCCTATCTCGAAAGCAAAGACAGTCTGCGTGCTTACCCCCGAGACTTTAGGCGAGCGATTACAAAAGGACTGGCTGCGCTGATGCGCACAAGTTGTGTGCCATGTACATGGCAAAATTACTATATTCTAACAACGTGTCGGTACTGATACTTGCCTCGGCATGCGGTACTTCTAGCTCGGCTCGAGTTCAACCTATATCCCTCTAGCGTCGTAACTCCCGAAGGTCCTGAGATTGGTGAAATCGGCATCAAGGTTTTACCATGTTGAACGAAGTTGTCGATGTCACCTACGTATCCAGGGACGAAGTACGCGATCAATGAGCATGAAGGTACAGTACTTTGGGCATCTACTAGAGGAAACAATCATCATCCGCATGAGGTGCTTACCTACATAGTCGTAGCGACGTTGGTAGTGTTAAAATATCTCAATTTTGTTGCCGAAGGATTCTACAAAATGGCTATTAATCGTTGTGCGCTGCAGAAAATGCACCCTACCCTAGCAGTCTAATAGGTCCACTGTCAGCAAGACCTGCGTCTCAGCCTTAAACTGAACCTGTCAATGACTAGATAGACAGCTCAGTATGAGTCACGATGTCTCCCTGAACCAAGGATCCTGAGTGGGTATATCGGCCCAATCTGCAGTCAGAGAGAGTATGCATCCAACCAATGCTAGCCTGCTTCTGAAGGACGTGAGAGACATTGTATTGAATGACCTTCCCCCAAGTGCCATTTGCTAGACGCACAGAGTATTCACATCGCTTCCCCCACTTCAAGAGTCTCATGTGTCAGGCGGAGTACCCATGAGGCCAGAAGACAAGGCCATCAAGCGGAGACCTGAGTCCATGTCGTTCTGCGGGTCACGACGAAGGACTATATCAATGACATCAACAAAAGGACCAGGTGTGTTGTTTGGAATTTGCGGCCTGAAGGTCTAATGCGCCGTAAACAGATTTGTCAACGGAACTTGCGAAAAGGATACCTCGCCGCATGAGCGGCGGTAGCTGAGATGTAAGCTATAGTCTACATGACTAAGTGAGACGTTGCTTTCAGCCCAATTAAAAAAAAAGCCATTGTTTGTCTGATTCGAAGAGTTTTTAGTCTTCTGAGACTATTAGGTATATCAAGCCTCTATAGCCTCGGATTGACCGGTAGAATAGAGGCATTTCCTAAGCTGACCGGGAAAGCCAATAGGAGTCAACTATAAACTGTGGCGAGTACATAATTGTCAAATGTCTCAGCTATTGAAGCGCGAGTCAATTACAGGAGACAGAGACAATTGGAAACGGCTTACACTACTTACGAATCAGTATGCATGCAATTGACATGCAGTGTTCTTTCTTTCTTATTTTTGCTAAACCTCGTGACACCCGCGACAGAGATCGCCCGTAGCATCTGTGATGACAATCATTTTGATGAAATTTGCTTCTTCCTCATTATTGCCTGATGGCGTAGGAGCCAGTAGTCACGTCCGAACTTAGTTTAGTAGCCGGCGGTCACCAGCGTTGAGAGAGAGCAGTTAGGGCTGAAATACAGGGGTTTGGCTGGACTTGTCAAATGTCGTTCAGGGTTTCGAGGCCAGCTGACCTCCGAAGGATTGATGAAGTTCACGTCCATGCGCGAGATACGCGACTCTCGGGATTCATCAAATGAGAAATACTGCGTAGCACTTCCAGCGCAACACTTACCCAAGAATGCAGGACTCGGCTGGAGAGTCTCTTCTTAGAGCAGCGTCGGCTCCGTGATACTGACACGAATGCAAAATTTTGACTTGAGATGCAACCTGCCTCGCTCAGAGTCTACGTACATATTTTTCCAGATGCTGCTGTACATGATTCAGGTGCGGTCTTGGCTTAGGATAATTTCCCAGTGGGTCGGTGAAGACCGGTCGAAGTCGAGCCCGTTGGACGCCGACGTGACGGTTGAAAGCACTGCTCACCGCAACGCAACGCAATCATCCGATCTCTCAACCGTAATGAAAGGTCCACTTCCCCTGGTCGAGAGCATTGGCTTTGATCGATAAAATCTCGTAGGGTGCAGAGCTGTAATATCCCAAGCGAAAATTCTGATGGTTGATTCCCGGTGTCAGTGGAGCCACGACAGTCTCATGTGGGAACTCGAAATGTTCTATGAGACCTTCGACGAAGCAGTGGAGAGCTGGTCTGTGTCTGTCTTGCCAGCGATATCCCAACCTCATTTACGTCCCAATGAAGCCCAACCAGGTTAGAAGAGGCGAAAACCCAAAATAGACCAAAATAGAAAAAAAAGACGATGATGGAATGGAAGGGCAAAGGCCGAGGAAGAGAACCTCCGTTCGGGCCTGTCAAAACACGGCCACACACGCTCAATTCGGGCGGCTCTAATTTCAGATCTAATTGATTGTTGTTGTCCACACTGCACCCTTGTGCGCGCGATGGACGGATGCAATGGATGTACAGTACATGCTACATTGGGAAAAGGATAAAAAAGAGACATGATGTCCAACAGGGGTGTACCACATGCTGAAAATGGACAGGGGTCTCAGGGGCTTATGCTTGTTTCATTTTCTTCCATGGAGACACAGGACAGGTTGTGGCACTTTCACAAGTTACAACATGCATATGTAGCATATGTATCCATACTGGACCCCAAGCTGCCAAGCAAGTCCTTCTCCCCCTGATCCCTGCTCTCATTTGGCCTGCGTCACTGTGGCCCTGGTCCGGCGATGGGCTGGATGGGTGGTGCTGGTGGTTTGGGGAATTATTTTTGTCACTTGCTGGCGAGGTCTGTGACAGGTACTCCCACCCCTAGTCCACACGTTAATCTTACTGCGAGATTATGAAGCAGTACAGTTCCGTACTCGTGAAGCCATGTACTCCTAGTTTAGCGGTGTACTTGACTATGATGGACCGTCGAAGTCACTAAAGTTACAGCCTTGAACGTACAGTATTGCGCTCGTCCAATTCATCGAACCTGGCAAGAAGATGACTATCATTCCCGGGCGACCCTAACATACATAAGGCATCCTCCTCCCCTCCACACGGGGCTTCTGTCTATTACAGTTCACTAAACCAACGAGCAAAGTCAAAACGTCCATACACCCTTACCAGCAGTCAAAGACTTATAAATAAACACATCCCCATATCAAGCTTCTTTGCCTCATAAGCACTTGCCATCCTAACCCAGCTACCTAGCTTCACTCTTACCAACAACAACTCAGCTCAAACCAATCAACCGGCTTTACGCCTATATACTATCAAACCGTCAAGCTGGCTTCCGTACGAGACTTCGATATGCCTGCTCAGCGACCTTCGCAGCTCCCGCCATGCCCGGGTCCTCCCCCGAGCCGACCTCTGCCTCCCCTACCCAAGAGCGGCTAAGCTGTTGCAACTTACAACAGCAACGCTGAGTCTTGGAGAGACTCAACAACAACTACTGGAGTCTGCTCATGACGAGCAGACTTCGAAACAACATGAAGGATATCGCCGCCTTTCCCAAGCAATGGGGGAAAACCGATGCAAGTAAGAGAAGAACGGTCGATGATCAGACGACGATCATCAGGAAGGAGTCTCAGGATCCCATTTATTCAACAATCTACCCTTTCCAACTGGCTCTCTAATTTCGGTGCGCGCATTCGACGAATATGCAAGCAATCGCGGAAGGCCTTGCCTTGCCTTGCATCCCGTATGCATGCCTTGAATCCAACTTGGTTGTCTGCCATTCCTACCCAAGCCACGCGAACCAAAATTATTGGCGGAAGACTTACAAGCACCCACTACCAACAACCTCGACGGCAGCCTGCAGCTCAGCTGAATGTACAACCAAGGCTGCCAACATCAACCGAAACGCAATTTCACAACGTCTGCGTGCATCTTTGGACCACGAACTACCATCCATGCACATTCGCCAGCTTTGAGCTGGTTCGGAGCGGCGTCCCTTCTGACTTCATTTGAGCCATCGCGCTTCCGGCGCTTGGCTCTCTGTACTACTACAACATATTGGAATTTTAATATTGGTTGTTTAACAACAACAATACTGTCACGCATTATGGGGGAGGTTATCACTGCTTTATTTGGGATTATGGGGTCTTCCGGCGACCACAAGCAACACGGGTTGTCTATCTTTTACGCATGAAGGTGTTTTTGGGAATCATGTTACACGTCATCTACTGTACCTATAGATATAAGCATTGTCAGGGCGTCTTCTGCAAAGAAATGGCCATGCATTGCACCGGATACCCCAGGGGAATGAAGGACGGAGAACTACAGACTTAACGATCTGGAAATGGAACTAGGAAACAATTGGATACTAGGGAATCTGCGAGGAGAGCAGTCGGCCCATACTATAGGAATATTACGAACACTATTCTACTTGGCACCACGCAACTTAGAGTTCAATAATCAGATCGGCATTTGTCGATACTTTCCGCTCATTTGATCTAACCGTTCATCCCCAGTCCTTGCGCTGTAATACTTCGCTTTCTATACCCTTGAGATTACTATAGTACTATAACGATGCTATAATTATCGGCGCTACGTTGGCTAAACTATAGTACACAGTTCTCCCGCAGCTAATTTGTCTTTTGAATGCGAGGGACCATGAGGTCGGTGAAGACGACTGGGCATCAATACGCGAAAGGTGCACCCGGAGAAACGGCTCAGACCGAGCTTCAGGTCCCTCCCGAGTTATTCCCCGCCAGGGATTGGGCTGCGATCCAGCGTGCGATAGACAGTCCTTACATCATCACTGGGCACGTTCGTAGCACGCGAAGCGGCAGCAGCAAAGTTTAAACCGTCCTCTGGGACGAAGGGACTATGCGCTGATCTGCGCAACCTACTTGGTTTTAGACCTAACCTACATACATACCCGGGACGATATGGCAAATACGTGTTGCTAGGCTAATCGACAGAACCAATGCGGTGGATATGGAGAGATGTTGATGAATCACCGTGATAGCCGGCGCCAGTGGAGGCGACTGGCTAGCTTCATCGCGTGCCGACGGCTATGATCGCATTTTCAAAAGACGGTTATGTACGAGTCGCGATATCTCCATCTTTAGCAGTGCCGTCACATGAATTACCTAAGGCAACCCCGTCGCTTAATTCGCCACTACAACTAATAAGACATCGTCTGATATAGAGTTAATGGGTCACCCTTGTCCGCATCCGAGAAAGTTTGTATCAGCTGATTTAGGACGGTGCATAACAGCGGCACAGCACATTGCGCTAAGACGACAAACCCAGGAGCCCAATCAGCTATGCTCGTCAATATTTGTGAATATTTCGGGGCGTAGCGGAGTGGGGCGGAAATCTTCATAAGCCAATTTACCTGTGAGACAGCCAGGTTTCCGATATCCAACAAGACTGGGAATGACATTGCGAAAATCACGAAACGAGCTCGATATGTTAGACCGCGTGGAGCCATTCCTTACGAATGGATGCGAGTGTCAATTGCGGGGCCTGTCGTCTGAACATCTGAGGCAGCTCAATGCAACGAGCAGCGAGTGATGTCCTCCCGCTCGTCCAAGCAAGGCCAAGGTTCTTGTGGTATGGATGGCCGGGCTGAAACGGTCTGAACCGAGAGGTGCCCATCACGACCATTACGGGCAACATTAACGGTAATCTCTGTATACGCATGTATGTAGAACGGCGACCTCTCGTAAAAGCGGCTCAGGTTGGGCAAGCAACGTAATCAATCTACACGTAACACATCGTTTGATTCTGGTGTGACGGTGGTTATTTGGCTAATAGCGACTGTTTCGAACCCTTCTGCTACATGTGTGCGTAGTTCCCATGTAATGTATTAAGCATATTGCCACCTCCTGGATCAACAGGGGGAGGCGAAAAAGACTTCTGTGTATGTACATTAAAGATATGCGTATTGATTAAGGGGAATAGTTGAGCCGTGAAATGCCATACAATCGGCCTGTCGGCCAGAATACGTCTTCAGGTATACGTGTGTAAGTGACCATCTGGAATGTTGTGAACCTGTGAAGAGAAGTGAATCCCGAAGCAGCGAGGGCCCGCCACGGCCTTGGCAACTAAGATGAGACGGGTGGCCGGGGCAAGCCGGGCTAGTGCTAAGTAGTACTAAGTAGCAATTTAGCAAAATTTCGCAAATAACTCGAAATACTCTGACGTCAGAGTTAATTATCGCTTATCACCACGTGGGTTCGACCCTGAAACGACGCGATAGCCGAAGCCGGGGATGATTTGCGAGCCTTCTCCATCCCGCTCCATCCCAACGGATCTGCGAACTGCAAGCGCGGAACGATCTGCTGCAGCTCTATCTCAATCGGACTCCAGGATCTTCGAATCACATTCCTGGGGGAAATTCGTCCTTGCCGGTACAGTATCGAACCGAGCACGAGCCCGTCCGTCCGTTCGTTGATGACTCGAAGAACGTGACTGCGTGATTGCTCTTCCTTCGCAGCCCTCGGGTCCCGGTCCCGGTCCACCTGGCAGGCTAGCAAATTAGCTGTCCGACAAGGCCTACGACGTTGCGATATTGTAGTACACTATCACAGGCACCGGCGTCTATTGGGAGGCTGAGAGGGTTAGGCGGTTTTGTTGGTCCACCACTCACAAGCCCGGATTCACAGCATCCTCCCATATCACCTGATCACGCTCTCTTACTCACTGTACCCTCCAGCGTGGTACCTATATCCGTCACCGCTATTCATGCCCATGGCCTTGAGACTCCATGTTTGGGGTCCAGCGTTCGGCCTGGACTCGATCGACCCTGAGTGCATAGCCGCCATTGCATGTTTCGATCATGTAGTCTCTAGTGGGGATTGGACCCTGATCGCCAGCAATGACGCTGCCGTCAGCCCTGATCGTAAGCATATCGCTATCCTCCAAATCAAAGACCCCTCTTGATCTTCATCCTAAAACTGTCCTCGGCCAGTCAGTCAATGAGGGGATCAGGCAGCTGACCAACTGCTGCTGCCGCAGACGTTCTTCCAGCGTTGAATCACAGAGGTACCTGGACCTCGGGATATACAAACATTGTGTCCTACCTGGCGAAACACGGTATTCTCCAGATCGACGATGACCTCACACCGCTGCAGAGGGCCGATTACCTAGCGTGCTCCTCCTATCTCACCACCCGTGGCGCTGGGCTCGTTGCCATGTCGCTCTATGTGTCGCCGAGTGCATGGGCCGATGTCACGCGACCTGCGTACTCTACCCTGCTCCCCTTCCCGTTGACGTGGACGGTGCCCCCTGCCATCCGCGCCGCGGCTGTTCAGAAGGCTGAGCACCTTGGCATTGGTCACCTCGCGGCTGAAGTGGATGCGGGGGAGGCCTCCTCCTCTTCAGCTACCACGCCAGCTGAGACGACCTCGACGGGGTTTCTCCGGCTCCGGGAGCGGCTAGGGCCTACTAGGGCCTTGCACCCGGAGCACGTGGCCGCCATCCGGTTCCAGCACTTCGCGGAGGACTTCTACTCCGTCCTGGACGAGCTCCGAGGGGGAAAGACGTTCTTCCTGGGCGGTGAGGAGCCGTCGTCCCTCGACTTCTTAGTCTGGGGATACCTGCAGCTCATGCGCGTTCGCACGCCGCATCCTATCTTGGGTCCCGTGCTCAACAGGAAATTCAAACGGTTGGTAAACTTCCTGAAAGAAATGTACGCATATAAGCCGGAAAAGGGGGACCTCCCTTGGCAGGCACCAGCCCCAAGGACCACGTTAGGGCTGCTGAGCCACTTTGCCGAGGGATCCCTCGAGAGCATGCCGGGCGTGGGGGACAGCTGGCGCAGGTGGCGTGGCGGCGGCAGCGGCGTGGGCGTGAAGGGCACAGGCGATGCTGACGATGATGATGACGTGAGGGATCCCACGCACATGGCGCTCGCAGCGGGCGGCGCGGTCGTCAGCCTCGCATCCCTGGGCGCCGTGGCGCTCTTCAGGGCCCTGTCGCCGTTTGGCGCCAGCACGCATCGCTTCGAGCCCGCGCCCAGGGATAGGGGAGAGAAATCGGGACTAAGCCAATTTGGCGAGCTGGGGGCTATGCTGAATAGTTTGCCCATATGAATATGAATAAGGACCCTACCCGGACACTCGGGATACGGTGTATGAAAGTAATACGGGAAATGAAAATGAGAATGACAATGCTGACGTTTCTGTCCCTGCGCTGGGAATGCCGCCGGGAAAGAGCATAGGGACTCGATTCTTGAGGCTGGTTTGGGAAATCGGTCTGCTGCTATCGGCGTCGCCGGCTTAGCTGAGAGTGTTGGGTAGATGTGCTGTAGGTATAGTACATAGATGTAAATTGTAACGAATCTCCAGATGACAACCCATCAAGAAATTTTCCTGAGAGGCCACTGGTTAATGCTTACGATTCTCACATTGTCAAGAATGTTGTCGTGTTACGGAGTAATAGAGTAATACCAACTTTAAGGGGGTAGGGATTAGGGGGTCATACATCGGACAAGGGACAAGGGACAATGGACAATGGACAATGCGTATAGTGTCCAATCGGGTTGGCCGAGCTACGTGCATATGTAGCAATGAGCTGAATGCCATTCAGCGAGGTTATCTTGCATGCTTTCGATTCTAGGAGGGGTAATAGAGAGTAAGTTTGGGGTTGGAACATATGTGTATCTGCCTGCGACATATCATTTATCTACTACACTCTTCTCGTTGAAGATTCAAACTAGCTCGGGAAACAGCAACGATGTGAGTCAGTAGTTATGGATGGTGCATGCACACCAATACCATTCAGGTCAGCATAGGAATATCAAGATTGATCTTGATATTCTGGTACCCTCTTGGGAAGTGTAGCTCAGTTGTATGCTGGCTGCAGCACGCACCATCACACCAGTGAGTATCTGATGCATATCAATGTATGCGGATTTATATTTACTACGTAGGTAAATATGTATGTTTGTCTCCAATGGCTTCGCGAGAGGTAGGTAAGTCGGTAGACAGAGACTGAGCTAGCTCAAGGGACTCCAAGCTACAGCGTTGGAATGCATATTGCCTGCCTACTTGCCGAGCTATCTATAAGAGACGATTTGGTTGATAATTCATGACTTATCGTTACTATTAGCTACTTAGACGCTATGTTATATATATATATATATATATATATATGCGAAGCCCGATCTGAGCTATCTAGATCACAAAGATGGCAGTTTAGTTCTATACCATCCATACCTGTCTAAGCACGTGTATAGGTATGTACGTGTGTCTCTCCCTTCCTTTTCTTCACTATCTCACTTCTCAAAGACATAAGGTACACACTCCACCCCGGCTTTGACATAGGTAGGTATCGTTGCCCCAGCTATTACAACCTCAGTCAACCTAAACGCGTACCTACTGATGTATGTATCACCATAAAGGAACACAGTCCTCTGCATAGCTTACATAAGCAGACTTTCAACTAACAACATATATATCCAGACGCCAGCAACGACTTACCCATTTCGACATGGTCCTATGGTTTGCTTATGGTTAGGCAGTCATGAACCTAGTTCGCAGGGTTGTTAGTCAACCCTTGATAATATCGTGTCCTCCAATTCACAAGGATCTCTTAATGCTTGAAAGGTAATCATTCGCTTGCTATCGGAAGGTTGAAGCTGGTAACTTATCCTGGCGTCCGGTACTTGTAACCATATGTGCGTGAGAAGTAATAACAAGTCACTTAAACCGAATCAGTCCATGGAGACACTTGTTGGTATATGTCATATATTTAGTTTCGAAGTTTTTGTATTTTACATTTCATGATGTACGTTTAATTCCCTCGTTACTCCTGCCCGAAGTCTATTCCTGTACCTCGTCCCTAACCTAATATTTTGTCACAAGCACCAGACAGAATATGTAACTTATAGTCTAGTCACATTTTTCAAATCTGCCTGATCTCCTTCCCCACCATCTCGGGGCGCTCGATCTCCCACTCGTCGCGCAGGACGGCGAAGGTGAGGTCGCTGACGAGCAGGCTCTGGCCGAGGCTCCAGACGAGGGTGATGGCGTAGAAGAAGTTGGCGTTGCCGGAGCCGGCGTAGATCCAGAGGTAGTAGAAGGCGGGGCCGAGGAAGGTGGAGTAGAGGATGGTGGACGCGGTGACGAAGCTGTAGCGCAGCAGCGGGAAGACGTGGCGGTACAGCGGCACCATGGCCAGGAACAGGCTCGAGTCCGCGATGCTGGGGTACGGCTTGAAGATGGCGAAGATGCCGAGCAGTAAAGTTAAAACGACGAGCGGCTGCGCGCGCACCCGGATCGACAGCCCGCCCACGTAGCACGACAGGTGCAGCCAGAAGACGGCGAGGAAGAAGGCCCGGAAGCTGTCGAACATCTCGATGAAGAAGTACCACCAGAGCCCGACGTTGGGCGTCAGGTCCGTCAGCGTCAGCTGGATGCCGTAGGTGGAGCGGAGGAACTCCCAGGAGCCGGTCAGGAGATAGGAGACGAGGAATAGGGTCGAGAGACAGAAGGTCACCAGCGCAACGTTGACACCTGCGAATTGTAATAGAGATGATGTCCTCTTCGAAGAATGCTGCCTGTCATAGGCGAGCAGTATGAGCGGCGGCAGAAGTAGTATCGGATACAGAGATAAATAGGAGGCGAATGAGAGGGCTAGCATGGACGTAAATGGGTTGCCGGATATGGCCTTCGCTATAGCGTGTAGTATGGCGCATGTGGTGAAGACGTTCGTTGGTCGACCTAAACATGTCGCAATGGTGAACGGATTAAAGAGAAAGCTGTTCAAGGTACTGTCAGTCCAGATGTTTGACCAATGAGTCGGATATCGGAATTGCCTTACATGGCGGCCACAACGTAGCCACTCCATCTTCTATCTTTGCGCCTCGAGGTGAACAGCCTCGACGCGCTCGCTTCTCCGGATTCGGCGATCTTGTAAAGCGCCTCGGCGCTCAGCAGATCAACTATGATGTAGAGAATGTATGTAAAAATGGGATAATTCGAAGGGTCGGGTAGGAGGGAGAAGAGCGGGAGGAGTAAAGGCGCCTGGTGGTAGACGCCTCCGTCGTATGGGGAGACATTGTGATTATACAAAAACAAGCCCTCTTGCACTACCGAGGCGGTTAGTACCTTGATCCAATGGGGTAGAGCAGGACAGGCTCAAGCTCAAGCTCAAGCTTAAGCTCTCCTTTCTTACATCGCTTGAAACTCGTGACGGGAGTCGATATTTCCACACGAGCAGTAAGTAGATCGGGAAGGCCAGGAAAGCAAGTGAATAAGCAGAGTCGCAGCAGAGCAGCGGCAGCATAGAGACCAGGAGTCCCCTGAGGATTCATTTTACCGCGATTCATAATGCGCTTCCATCATCGCCGAGAGATGTGACTGTTGCTGAAGGCCTTTGGATTATATGTTCGTTCGCTTGTTCATTCGTTTATTCGTCCGTGGTGTACAAGTTGTTAACTCACTCGTATTCTCGATATGTACGCATATGAGATGGATGTATAAGTAAGAACCAGCTGTCCACTCCGGCACTCCAGGGCTGTCCATTGCTGGACCTGACCAGCTGCCGACCTACCCTGCAAGGTGTTAGCACTAACACCACTTTAGGCTTAGCCTGCTTAGCTCGAGGCCCCGGAAGGCGGTCAAAGCTGGCAATTTGTAGATTTACGAACGGCAAAAAAAAAAAAGTTGCGGCCCCGCCAAAGCTTTTTCTCTATCGGCATTATCAGCTGTATCTATCGCTATTATCCTGCTATCGATCTATCTTAAGTGCCTATTCAGCCAACTGCCTTCTTAAATTTTCATAAGGATAACAACTACCTCCACTTACACACTTACACCACTTACACCCATCACGAGGCTGTGATAGCAAAGCAATTGAGTCGCCGACATGGGCAGAATTAAGAAGAAGGGCGAGGCCGGCAATGCCAAAAACTATATTACTCGTACACAAGCTATAAAGAAGCTGCAGATCAGTCTTCCAGACTTTCGAAAACTGTGCATATGGAAAGGGTCAGTTGCTAACACTCTTGTGTATTATATATCCATATATATACATACGTATATGTATATGTATACGTTTATGTATCATAGATGTGTATACATCTTACTGAGCTGTCGCTAACTGCCGTTCAGTATCTTCCCAAGAGAGCCCAGGAACAAGAAGAAGGCTTATAAGAGCGTTACTGCCTCGACTACCTTCTACTATGCGAAGGACATACAGTATCTTCTGCACGAGCCGCTGTTGCAAAAGTTCAGAGACCAGAAGGTACTAGAGAAAAAGATATCCAAAGCGCTTGGCCGCGGGGATGTGGGCGATGCCAGCCGGCTCGAGCGCAATGCCGCCAGGCCTGAGGAGACCGGCAAACCTCGATACACGCTCGACCATGTCATTCGAGAACGCTATCCGACATTCGTTGATGCTCTGCGCGACCTCGACGACTGCCTCTCCATGCTCTTCCTCTTCGCCAACCTCCCATCTACATCGACGGTCCCTGCGAAGATGATTGCGCGTTGCGAGCGGCTCTGTCTCGAATTCCAGCATTACCTGATCGTCTCTCAAAGCCTGCGCAAGTCTTTCTTGTCTATAAAAGGTATATACTACCAGGCGAACATACAGGGAGAGGACATCTTATGGCTTGCGCCATACAAGTTCAACCAGAGGGTCGTCGGGGACGTGGATTTCAGGATCATGGGCACTTTTGTCGAGTTCTACATGACGCTTTTGGGATTTGTTAACTTCAGATTATATACGTCCATTGGACTGAAGTATCCGCCTAAGTTCGATCAGACGAAGGACGACGAGGCTGGCGAACTCGGCGCCTTCCAGCTTGAGGGCAATCATGCGAATGCTGTGGCAAGTGATGCGCCGGCGCAGTTGACGAATGGTGATGCAAACTCTGGTCCAGATCCGAAAACACAAGCAGAAGTGAACAAGCTCATTCGGCAAATGAAAGAAACCGATGTCGATGGAGAGCCGGCGGAGCCAGAAGACAAAGATGAGGCCACTGATGCCATTGACAAGTTCGAACCAGCCGCACCAGGGGGTGATGTCCTCCCTCAGCCCACCCACTCTGGTAGCGAACCCGAATCATTATTCGCAAACTGTACATTTTTCTTATCTCGCGAAACGCCAAGGCAACCCTTGGAATTCATCCTTCGTGCCTTCGGGTGCAAGCGCATTGGTTGGGACGCCACACTAGGCGGGGGCGCATACACGACCAACGAACAGGACCCATCCATCACGCATCAAATAGTCGATCGTCCGGTAATTAAAGCTACTGCGCAAGAGAATGACGATGTTGAAGATAATCAGACATCCCAAAAACTTGCGCCGAATCAACGAATGCCTGGCCGAACTTACGTACAACCACAGTGGGTTTGGGATAGTGTAAATGATGAGGAATTGAAACGCCCGGACCTGTACGCCCCTGGAGCTCAAATGCCGCCGCATCTAAGTCCGTTCGTGCAGAGCACCCAAGGCGCATACGACCCGACAATCCCTCTTGAGGAGCAGGAGCCTGAGGGTGAAGCGTTGGAGGACACCGATGAGGAAGTGGACGAAGATGAGGAGGAAGAGGCGGAAGAAGAAGCAGAGGACAGTCTCGCTGTCAAGAGGATAGAAGACACAGCCAATGAAATGGATATTGCTGCTTCTCATGAAGAGAACGAAGAGGAAGGCGAGAATGACTCATTTGGAGGCTTCTCCGAGGACGAGAAGGAAACCAAGGAGGCGGACGAAGAGGACGACGAGCAGGACGCTGAACTGCAGTACCAGCGGGAGCTCATAGCGGAACTGACCGGCAAGCCCATCAAACAAGACGCGCCATCAAATCCTCGATCCAAGGCCAAGGTCGAGGCCAAAAAGCAGCTGGCCAGGCAAGCCAAGGAGGAGGCGGAGGAGATCGAGAGGGCGAAGGGCATGCTGAGCAAGAAGAAGCGGAAGCTGTTCGAGCAGATGCAGTACAGCAATAACAAGAAGAGCGCGGAGGACCAGAAGCTCAGGGCGAAGAGGAGAAAATTGGAGAAGCAGAAGGCAAAGGGTAAGGCGTAATTGTGCGGGTTTAGAGTCGTTTTAGGTAGATTTGCTGAAATACCACGGAACTGTTTCTCGCGATCCGAATGCTCAGATGAAATTCAATTAAGTGCAATTGGTAAAGGGGTGATTTCGCACTGTATAATGCTCTTGTTCGCTTCCGTAGGTTGTGTTTTTCACCGCTGCTGTACAGTTCCGTAGCTCGTCCAATCATATAAAATTTTATTTAGCTTTGTACATCATCAACTCACTTTAACAATTCAACCATTTCCACTAACCCGACTGCTGCTGCCGCCGCCATGCCAGCCCACAAGCGTGCGCCATGGCATTATCAGAGAACGACGCAGACGGCGACCTCTCTGCCTCCGAGGAATCCTACGAGGAAGAGCGGCCGAACCGCTGGGACGGCCCGAAGTCGACCTGGCAGCAGCTGAACAGCGAGGAGATCAGCACGCTCACCGCGCTCAACGAGATACGCGACAGAGACCTGCCCGTGCATCTGTATAATGCGTTTTCTCTCAAACGCAGACATAAACGACCGCACGATGAATTGAATAGTCCAATTCCCGACCGGGTACATTATTACTCACTGCAAACGTCGTTTCACTGAGGCCACGAAGCTGACTGAGCTACACAGGATATCAACGCGGCCACGGGCCAAACCGTCCCACCGGACGACTGGCTGCCGCACCGCGCGTGGACCGCCTGGCCCATGCGCGCGGATAAGATCCCGCCGGCGGCCCAGGACTTCATGACGGGGGCGGATGATCCGGACAAGCGATTCACGTTCAGGAAAGCGACCACCAGTAGTGGACTGCCCAGCGCGGTTCTGGAGGAGGTCCTCTCCGCTACCGTCTTGAGGGCCGCCAAGGAGAAGTTCAATGTCCGCCCGTGGGCGGAGGCGGGTGCTTCGGATGCGGAAGGGAGTGGCGAGGGCTCTGATGCCGGGACGGCGTCGGCGTCGGCGTCGGCGTCGGCGGCGAGTAGTAAGATGTCCCGATCTCGATCTCGATCAAAATCAAGGTCTGCCAGGCACGCAAGCGAAAGCGAGGGCGAGAGGATGGACCTCGACCACAGCGAGCCCGAGGCCGATCCCCACGTACCGCCTAAGAAGCGGCGTCTTCAGCCCACAGTCGCAACGGACGACGAAGCCTCCTACGCACTCCTCCGCCCCTCCGTGCGGCATATCCTCACGAAACTAGACACGACCCTCACGATCCTCCACAACGCGCAGGAGGCCACGCAGCGCGACCAGCCCACCTCAGGCGACTCCGAGGCCTCGGAGTCCTCGCGCCCTAGTCGACGATCGCGACCGGGCTCGCAAACCCCCACGACGAAGAGGCGAGGCAGACCGCCGCTGTCGCGGGGCCCGTCTTCGAGGTCGAAGTCGAGGGTACGGGAGTTGGCGCTGCGGCCACGATCACAGGCACCACTACCGCTATCGGAGGCCCCTCCAGAGGAACAGGGGAAAAAGAAAACCGGCCGCCCCAAGAAAAGCTACCCCCGCCTGGCGGGCGAAAACGACCGCGACTTCGCGATCCGCGTCGCGCGCCTGCGCAAGGAACCTATCCCCGTCTTCTCGTCCCCATCCCCGTCCCCGGAGCCCTCCAACCACGGCTCGAACGCCGACGCCGAGGACAGCTCCGCAGACGACGAGGGGGATATCACTATCACCGCCACGCCCCGGCGCGGACGGCCTAAGCGCAGAAGCAGAAGAAGAGCAAGCACTGCTTCTGAAGCCTCGGTAGCATCAACCGCCTCGGTAGCATCATCGGTAGCCCGCAAGCGTGCCGAGGGAAGAAGTCGATACGGGAAACACCCCACGGGCCTGCGGACCTGGCAGGACGTCCTCGGCGCGGCGGCACTGGCGGGGTTTCCTGCGGCGGCACTCGATCGCGCGGCCCGGCGGTGCGCGGATCTTTTTGGGAAGGGGATGGTGCTTAGGACGCTCGTGGAGGGTGTGTCACAGCCCTCTGCGTCTTCTACGCAGGGAGCGCACGAGGCTGATACCACGACGGCGTACGTGCCCGGAATGTCTTTGCCGCCGATATTACTACAGGAAGACGAAGAGGAGGTGGTGGGCGAGGATCTGCCAGAGCCTCGCTGGGCGTCAGAGGCTCCCCCGTCTGAAGGCGAACAGCGGCAGCGCTCACGCTCGCGCGCGCGGAGTCGCTCAAGGTCGGCTTCCGCGCCCGGCTCGCGGTTCTGCACTTTCGCGGACTGTCCGCGGGCGCGCGATGGGTTCGCCAGGCGGCAGAATCTGGTGCGGCATATGAAGCTCGTGCACGGCGTCGTCCTCCCCAACTCCCAGGGTGGTGGTGATGGGGTATCAGCGGGGGGAGCAGGGATGGGGGAAGGGATAGGGGTGGAAGTCGACAGCGAGGACGAGATGTGCGGTGCCGTGCATGTAGATGGGTTTCTCAGGCCTATTAAGGCGAGGCCCGGGTGGAGGGCTGCTGATGTTGCGGAGGAGCCGCGGAAGAGGATGGGTAAGGGGTTGGGGAGGGGGAGGGGGAGAAATAGGGGGAGGAGGGGGAGTGAGGTTGATGAGGAGGATGGAGAGGAGGTTAGTGGGATGGATGAGGATGATTATTGAATATACGTGTATGGATGGATGTATGTTCTGTACGTGGTTTGCAAATTGTCCTTTTTTCAGTCACATCATGATATCCATTTACCATTCCGAAGCTACCTAGTTAATAGCCATATTGACATATATAAATCCTCTCTCATCACCTACGACTTCTCCTTCACAGCAAACTGCCTCTCCACCTCATCCGCAAACTCTCCAATCGTATCGAACTTCCACTCAAAAGCCGTCTGCCCCCTCAACGCCTCAACATCCCCCCCAATCCCACTATCACCCTTCCGATCCGCCCCCCTGGCAATCCACACACTTCTCAACCCCAACTCCTTCGCCGGCACATGATCCGCCCTCAAACTGCACGCTACATGCAGCAGCTCGCCCTTCTCCTTATCGACCCCCAGATCCTCGCGCGCGTGCGCGAACAGGTACTCGAAATTTTTATGGCTCGGCTTATACGCGCCGATATCCTGCGCCGTGTACACCGCATCGAACCTCACCCCTTCCCCCTCCCCATCCTCCCCGTCCCCGAGCGCATGCGCCAGCGTGCCCGCGATATTCGCGTTATCCACATTACTCAATATAACCAACCTGTACCGTCGCGCGAGCTTGCGCAGCCCCGCCCGCGTGTCCGCGAAGGCCGGCCAGGTGCCCGGCGAGTTCCCGAAGGGCTCGGCGATGCTGTCGGCGAGCGGCAGGCGGAGCTCGTGCGCGAAGGCCGTCAGGCTCGAGGCCAGGATCTCGTTGTACAGCGCGCTCGGCTGCGCGCGCTCGTGCGCCGTCGTGAGCGCGTGAAGGCGGCGGAGGGCCTCGGTCGGCGGCTCGGTGTTCAGGGGGTGCGTGGGGGGCAGTTGGGAGGTGAGGAGGCGGAGGGTGCGGAGGAAGCCGGATTCCCAGTCTACGAGCGTGCCGTAGCAGTCGAAGCTGGAGGAGGGGGAGGGTGTGTGTTAGTTGATTGGGGTTGGGATGGATGGATGTTGGGTCGGGGATGGGGGTTTGGGATGCGAACCTTAGGGCTTTGAAGCCTGTTAGGTCGGGGTATTTAGATGCCATTCTTTCGTTGGCGTATGCGAGGAGATCTTGGTCAGGGGTAGTTGATTTCGGCGTGCCTCGTCAATGTATACGAGACCGAAGTTACTATTGATGTCTCTGGACTGACTGTGGGATGCTCTGTTTATGTTCTGAGATCCTGGTATATTGAGAGTTCAAGACTCATGAGCGTTGCGTCACTCCTACATACCTTTATATACACAAAGCCATTGTCCAACATTACATCACACGAACCCCTCTCGCCTACGTCCATGTGAACATCTCCAAATTCTCCAAATCATATTTATGTATACCCGGAACCAACGAATCAGAGACACGGTATACACTCCGCAGTTGCTACATTTGGAAGGCTTATTGATGGCAAGGGCGCGATTGACCTTCGGAGGGCGGTGTTCTTATACACATACCTCTGGCAGACATAGGTCCGGTACGTAAGCTCATCGTGTCCCCCTTTGATCCCTTAGTAGCTCAGCTGGGCTTTCAAATTAATAAACATTAAGCATACTATATACTATTTTGTGTATGTTGTATTTGCATTCATTTATATCAGGCATAGCAGCTGTATATATAAATCTGTCTAAAAATTTGAGTCTAGCTGTAGCCCTTACCATCTAAGTGAGTGGGTATGGGCTCTTTTAATATTTCGATATACTCGTGTATTAAAAAATATTACAGTCACGTTTATTGTTCAATACTAAGTAGATGATTACATTTTGTCCCATAGGTTGAGCGAATATAAGTCAAATATTGTTCTGCCAATACCACCACCTAGGTTTTGATTTAACAATACACTTATCAGGTCCTTAGAAAGTATGTTATTGTTTCATCTCAAAAGAATTAGAACATCCAAACCACGGATTTATAATCCTTACTGCTCGGGATCTTCAGCGCAGTTTCAAATCTTGTGATAATAGTGCCTTGGTTGGCAATATGAAAGAGGATGGCCAGCGGCTTTGAGTTTACGCGATGACAATGATGACGAGGATGCTCGATGCCACGCCGGATACCTGGGCAACATACAGCAGGAAAGTTGATTTCGTCGAGGGGCGGTGTAAAATATATATAATGCAATAGCTCTAACAACTCTTAGCAAAGTAGCTACGAGTTATTGTCTCAGGTATCTGGGTTAATACATACTTTGGTGCATTGGCACCAACTTTGCTTTTTGAAGTTTACTGTTCGATCCTCTTAACTGTCACCCATTCATTTTATTTTATTTTTTATTTTTTATTTTCCTTTATTGTTCTCCGAATTCCTTCCTACTTTGGCTGTACACCTTTTGACACCCCCCTACTAAATGCTCCCGTGTCATGACTGAAGACAAAGTTCCTTGCATGGAAACACTTCAGTCATCGATCGCGGTCTCCTAGGCTATATTAAGTCACTAGGTCAGAAAGATACATATAGGCAGGTAATGGATAATCATATTAGCCCGGACCTACCTATCTGCGTGGTTAAGCAGGAATTTGTATTAGATACATAGGTATTGATGATTAAAAAATGATTAAAAAATGAGACAAAGGTGAGGCCTCGGGACTATTTTTCTCTGGTATACCCAATTGTTATGATTGGCAAGGCGATTTGGGGGGGGGGGCGAAGCAATCAAAAAGTGTAGCTTTAAATGCCTACCCTGATCACTTAGCCCATCTAACTTACATTTCTCTCTAGACAACACATTATAACGACAACAAAGATTTGCTTTCTGTAGACATTCACTGAATCTGCAGTCATTCACTGAATGGAGTTCATTCACCTGGGAATCCACCTGGGAATACAGGTTACATTATTATGTTGCTGCAGCACAGCTTTTCTCAATGCACATTCTTCCGGCAAGGTGCATGACAAACAATCACTCTCAGTCTTCCTCCACCATGAAAAACTGCCACCAGGCCTAACATTTATATCCTTAGGCTTTCTCGTCAAAGATTAAGCTGGGCCGCTCTATTTCCCCTTCTGGCCCTTTTGTATTCTGTCCGTCTGTAGGCACATTAATCATGGACTCGCCCAAGTCACCAGACGGTGTCAAAGAAGCCGTAGCTTCTACTCAGCATGTCCCTCTAGTCCATTATGGGAAAAATATCGACCACATCCCAGGAGATAGATATGGCAAGAAGTTCCACCATTCAGGCAACGTCTCACATCTTGAAGATCGAAACCGAGCCTTGGTATGATTTCCCCACCACGTCACCAGCATCGTTCGTTAACTGTATATCTTATATAAATTTAGCAATTCAAGCGGTTTTCCCAGAAAGACCTTAGTCTTCAAGATGAGAAGAAGACAGACGATATGACGGATTTTCTTACAGGAATTAAGGCTTCATTCATTGACGACAAGATGGACAAGTACACCAATGTAGTGAACCTGCGCGATGATGCGACTGAGAAGACGATCGAGTTTGAGTATAACTCGATGAAGGCGCGCATCTCGCAGTTCAAGGATGTCTGTGAGTAGCATCCAGTCATTATCATTTCCATTCTGCTTCAGGAGCATGTGTTCCCTTGAGTTATGAAACCTCATGATATACTTGAAGCTTCCTGTTATTTGCCGAGTTATTCCAGAAGAACAGAATACTGATTTCACATGCCTCAGTCGTCCATCAACGCGAATCGTATTACAACACACAACGAGCCCTCGACACCGAAATCAAGTCAACAGCTAAGATGAACCTTATTGAGGATATGATGGGTAGAAATGTCGAAAATTACCTTATGGCTAAGCGAATCAGCTCAGGTAATGTGCCACCAATGGGGCAATATCGGCCGTCAAAAACGAGGCCAGAGGGAGGAGAGAAGAAGAAAGAATGGTATAAAGAGCTGCGCCAGTGTGTCATTCGCGCTTTCTGGATGGATAATAGTCAGGCAGACCGCGACAGGTTACGTTCTATTGCTAGAGAACCCGAAGTAGACTTACAGCCTACGATTGCGAAGATTGAAAGCGAAGACCGATCAATAAGCCAAGACTTCTTCTATCAGCACCTTCGCGACTCGGCCGCGGCCAGCGACCCGACTATATACCGACGCATTGAAAAGGACGTCCTTGTCATCTTGGATGGCAATGGAGACCTCATACTCTGTTCCGTGTCACAACTATTCCAGCACCTTTTCGGCAGTGCCCTTGTAGACAAGGTGAATACTGCGGCAAAACAATGGACTGGGCTTGTTCCCCTTCCTCGTCCTAGTACTGCTCGCCATGCTGTAGATGAGTTTATCCTCCGATCCCACCCAGAACTGAACATGGAGTTGGCTATTACACCACAAGAGCTTGAAGAACGGCCAATGTGTGTGGTTCAGTAAGTATTCCAGAGTCGCCCTGCCCCTTATTCCAGCCTGCGTATTCTAAGGAGCTATGTCTCCTATACAGGACGAACTTAGAATAAAAGCTTGGATATATATATAAAGGAACTTGCTAACCTTGCCTATGTATAGTTATGGAACCTGGGCGATGAAAGGCCACCCGAATCCGAAAGACATCTATCTCACTCCAGATACCTTGCTACAGAGGGGTGCATCTGAGAAAGTGAAGCCGAACCAAGCTCCTCGCGTGTTCTCGCATTTCAAATTTGGCGTTCTCGGCATCTCGTCTGAAGTCGCCCGGTTCCTCATGAGACATCTAGCCCCGAAAGAGTACGAGGCATGTATCGAGACTTTCAACGGGCTGCCGAGGTCTGACAGAATGGCTGTTTCCCGTCCTAATTGGGCGACACTGATTGTCTTCGGAGTCAACTCTTTTACCCAACGCCATTGCGACAAACACGATATCAAGCACGGATTTGCAAGCTTGATACCTTTGGGCAACTATTCAGGCTAGTCACACAAACTTTCCTTCATGAAATACGGCTACTGACCATTTTGATAGGAGGCGACTTATGCTTTCCGCAGCTAGGCCTCAAGCTAGACTACAAACCGGGCTCCTGTTTAATCTTCCGCGGTACTGAGTTAGAACACTTTGTCGAAGACTGGCAAGGGTACAGGCTCTTCGTACTCTGCACCAATCACCAGGCTGTTCGTAACTATGCTCACCGCCGCATGGGAAAACTAGACCCGCTTCCCTCGGACCCTTGGTATCGTCCCGCAGCTGGAGTCTCAGCCTCAGGTAATGAGGATGTGCTTGCTGCTCACGACTCTTCGTCCGAAGACGACGACGACGAAGGTGCGCTCGACCCATGTATATTGGAGGATATGGATATCGAGAAGGAGCCGATGGGGGGATGGACTGATGCAGATATCCACGGAGCTGGGACCTGGGATCCGAGAAAGAATGTCGTCGGCTACGTGTCATCTTCAACCAGTAGCAGTCACTCGCAAGAGAGCGGGTCTGACAGCATCGCATGTTCTGAGCCTAAGCGGCAACGCTTAGCTTAGAGTACCTAAGGCTTACTTGTATGCTGTATGTCATGAATTCTATGGAGAATTGTAACGAATAGAAGTTTGCGTAGACACGGAAAAATATCTGAGCATGAACAAGGTATGTGGTCTAATACTTTTATGCATTTTCGTGCGAAAAGTCCACGTCAATGTGTATGGCAATCAGTGTCCCAGCCCTGGCCTTGAGTTACAAATAGGTTCAGTCGCCGATTAGATGACTATTACAGATGACTGTTACTAACTTTATAACTCTTTATGAATAACATTTAGTGACCTTGATTGGCTTAGGAAACGGGAGACCCTTTAGAATGGGCCCGAAAGCGATAATCGGCTAAGGTCGTGTATCACCATGCAAACCCCTTCCCGATGGTAAGATAGTAGTATTACGTATCGTGATTCACTTTGACGGATTACAAAGATATATGGCTGATAACCCAGGTGGCTGGAATGCTCTACAAGCTGTGACTTATATATAATACCTCCCTAATAATAACTACTATGACACACATAACCTGCGTCGATTTCATCACACTTTTCTAGCTCCTTCGATTCGCAAGGGATACGGGGCCTAATGTCTAGCTCAGAGTAGTTATAAACAAACGAAGGAGTGAAACGCTAAAACTATATAATCTGGCTTTGTAGTAGTTGCTAAGATAGAGGGTCATGTTATTGTTATTGTAAGTGTAATTGTCATTTGGGTGCTGCAATGATCGAATATATTCAACTGGTTTTTGTAACTTTCTAAGTGATATTTTCTTAATAAGTGAGGTCATCGTATTTGAAATCAGAGCTCTGAAATCACCATTAGCCCGATCTCCATACTAACAGGGGTAAGTAACAACGACCCCTATCGTGACATATATACGGTATATATAGCAGCTCTACCCAGTAGATGAAATCCGCAATATATCAGTTTTAAGTACTGGTCTAAGAAAACGTAGATACAGACCAGCTATCTCTATCACATTCTGGGGGGGGGGGGGGGGGGGGGGGGGGGGGGGGGGGGGGGGGGGCGGGGGGGGGGGGGCGGGGGCGGGGCGGGGGGGGGGGCGGGGGGGGGT